>VCNE01001252.1:0-24493 GCA_009869805.1 Oncopodura yosiiana
GTGAAATGTTTTTTTAAATCTTGGATGTGAAGAATTGCATATATTATTTGATTATTTTAAAAAGTATTATTATAATTGTATATGCTAGAGTTAGAGGACAAAGCTGAAAGTTGTGTATGTTCTGTTAGTATAATAGTCAACAGGATATGTATAAAGGAGCGATTTAGCACTTATTCTTCTACTTCTCTCTCTCTCTGTCTGCTGACTATGTCAGGTTTTAATACTATAGAAAGAAACTGTGTTTGGGTGGATTGGATAGCATCAATAGTATAAAGTAGAGAGAGTCTGATATCCTAATATCTGTAGCAGCAAAGTATAAACGCAGGTGGCTGGCTTTTGTGTATTGAGTTTTCGTCTTTGGGGATATTGCATATATATTAGGGATCTAATTGAAAACTTTGTGTAGTTGCGTAACTTAAATCATTAGAGTACACAAGGAAAATAGTAGTTTAAAAACTTTTAAAAAGTACTATAGGACGAGTAAATATATAATAAATTTTATATAAATCTATGAAATTAATTAGATCACGATTAATATATACTTCCTATCAATGTTCATATAGTATAGAGAAATTATTTATAATGATATAATGCTATGGAGGTATGTTTCTTATTTCAATTGATTGTCAAATAAGAAGAGAATTGAATCTTGGAAGACAATTTTTTTCTTTCATGGATACGAATATAATAATAGAAAAGTGAAAAGCAACAAGAAAGATTTTTATGCCTTTTCTCTCTCTGTGTCCTTTTTTCTATGCAGAGTATATATGTGATGTTTATATCTTCTATACAGTATTAATTTTCGGAAGGGATGGGAAAACTTTTTATCTCTCAGTTGGATCGATACTGTAGAGTTGTAAACTAAACTATAGTACATACATATATACGAAACTCTTTCCAAAACGAGGGGAAACTTACATATTATATATCTTTCTTTATTTGGCTCCATATAAGAGCATAATAAATTGAACTGAGAAAACCTTCACTGTACTTTAAGACTACAATATTATATAAGACCTTGATGTCTTGTCACTGTGTAAATATATTTCAATTACAATTGTTTAATATTTTTTTTTAATTCTTGATATTATGAAATAATCATTATATGTTGAAATATTGAATTTATGCAATTTGTATATCGAAGTTATTTTACTATTTTTTTTTGTATATTAGCATAATTACTAATATTTAGTAATTTAGTTTACTTACATTGTCTATATGTATGTATGTATAATCCATATGCAGAGTTTCTAGTTTCATTTGTGTGTTCTATGCAGATATTGCGCGTATATATATATATATGTTTTTATTGAATTGCCTAGTTCCCTGGAAAGGAAAGGGAACTCAACTCTTGGTAGATTTTGTAGAGAAGTATTTCCTTGGAAATAGTTTGCAGTTTACTAGAAATTACTACCGCACCATCAGTTTTTTATACTGTGTGATCTAGGCCGTCTTCTCAAAGGATATTGATGATTGGCTTGGCTTGGTTAATGTTATTTATTTATGAGAAATGTTAATTATTATAAGAAAAATGTTAGTACTTACAGAGCTTCATAACATTTGAAGACATTTTATATTATGATATTATATGATGAGTTTATATCGTCAAGGCAAGGTGAAGTAAAATAAGTTAAATTGTTATTCGATACAATAGTCAGGATAGCATTTACAGCACACATATAGTTTCAAGGTTTCATCTCAACGTCTAATTTACATTTCTCCACTATCAATTACATGACTAGTGAGATAATAAGCTATATAGTTTTTCTTGAGTCATAACCAAACTTGGTGTTAACTACTGTTAAATTAAAATGCATGTTCATTTACATAGTTACCTACTTATACACATTTTAATTGAACGTGGTATCAAATAGGACTTTTATTTCAAGGTTTAACTAATATTGAGTGATTTTATAGTATACATTGTATAGAAGAGCTTAAAACATGATGAATTTTTTTGTAGAGAGTTGACGTCAGTGTCATACTGTCCTCTGTGTGCAAACAAATATACGCACTTACTACATTTAATACTTTTATATATATATAAACATCTTGTACACATATAATACAAAATAATACTTATAGTACAAAATCTTTATCACTTTTAAACTTGAATCGATATATTTATTAATGAAATAGATCAACAAGACCAGAGGCAGACATATTTCTTTAGTGATTATCATAATATGCAGTTATGGTGCAGGGCATAGTAAAGATCAATATTGAAATGACTCTGATCACTATATAATATACTCTTGGGTATAAACAGTATTTACTAAGAGTCAACAAAAGAACAAAGTTCATTTTTGAGCTAGCTCTCCTCTCCTCTGCTGTTCTACTTTACGTGTAGATATATTTCATATTACTCATCATTTTTATGCAAATAGCTCTAGATAGATAGATATAATAGTATAATATGTTACATTAATCATGTTATATCATTTGTACAATGTTATTATTAAAATGAATTTTTATTTGGCATTTTTAAACAGTGTATTGTAAGAGAGAGAGAGTTTATAGTTGGTGACATTTTTACACACTTACTCATCGTTGCATGATGAATAACATTATATAATAATGTATTTTATATGTTGACAATATATTCTGTAGTAAGGAGAAAACTTTATCGGTTATTTATTGATTATATACTAGGGAGAGAAGGAAAAAAATGTCATTGAACTCGACAAAGTCATTTGGTTGAGATATCTTAAAATGGAAGGTGTTAAATTTTATACTCGAGTCATATATGTAATATGATGATGAATAATGATAAACATGCATAATATTTTCTTCTTGTTTTTTTTAAATATTGCTGTTATATGAAATATATTTAGAGTATTGTCATATATATGTTGTGATTCTTTTTATATGTACAACGATTTTACTACTTGTTGTTATTAATATTTGCATAGTTGAGTGAGTGTGCAACGCCTACGCTTCTTCGATGAACTTTCTAAGGCTACAAAAATTAAAAGGCATGTATTATCACAGAACTTAGCTCGCAATTTCTCTCGTGTACATGAAAAGAAAACAACCGTGAAAGTAGTGGTATAGTGTTGTGTTTTTCTATGTAGATTTGATTCTTTGAAGTAATAAGAGAGAAGTGTTTTGAAGAAGTATATTGAGTAGGAGTAAACATAATAATAAGTATATAGATATACTTTGTCATATATTATTGTAGTATGAGCATTATGAGCGGAATTGCGTCGTATCAGATCAAATTGATTTGAGGAAATCTAAATACAAAATATATATATGCTAAATTATTAGCTAATATTTAAATTTTGTTTTTGTTTTTTCAGGATGAAGTAATAGCACTTCAACAAAAGATTATTATTCGAATAGCAGATCTTGCATCATCATGGCTTGTCGAGGATTGTGATTGGGAATGGGGATTTACTACACCAGCTTGTACTCCTTCTAAAACACCATCAACAACATTGTCAAAGGCGTTTACCAATGAGAAATTCCTTAAAAATGACCAATTAGTTCTTGAGCATCTTCCTTCACAAAAAGGTATATAGCAATAAGATATATATAAATAGTATGAAACATTCAACAATTATTGATTTGTAATGGTAATATTTTATTTATTGATTTAGGAGGAATTGTTGTATTAAACTATGAGAGATATATACGTCTCCGAACTATTTTAAAACGTTTGGAAGGCTCAGCAGATTTGGAAAATTGGCTTTCGCATCCTCTTGTCTTAGCCTTAGGTGGATTACATGTGAGTATTGTAATTAAAAAAATTTCTATGCGTTATGTATTAATATGTACTATAATAATATCATTTTTCTCTTTAATTTATGCAGGTGGGACCAAATTGTCGTCTTCTATTTGCTAAAGAGCTCTTTGATTATCCAGAGTTGGAGGATCATGAACTATTATGCAATCATCTTGGTAAGTATATACTATGCAAATATTAAATTATAATCTTTTTTATAAATTTTTTCTTTAAATTTTCAGCACCAAAACTAAAGGCTAAACAACCTAATAAGAAAAGACGAAGGAGACATCCATCAATGGGTTCAGAATCTTATGAATCAGAAGCATCTTCAGCAAGTAGTTCCTTTTCAGAAAAGGTATATTAATATTGAATTTTGAGCTTTACAATATGACTGTTGAAATAATCTTTTCATTTTTTCTCTCTCTCTTTTATAGGGTAAAAAGTCTATTAATGGGTATTCTGTTCAACCCAAAATTGAGAGAATACATGAAGACGGTACTGAAGGATTTATTATTGGAACAAATTCTAATGGATTACAAATTATGAAATCTGAAACCAAGAATGGACAATATGCTCGTAATAGTGGTGGTAGCAGTAGAACACAAGGACATGTGCATGCTAAATCATTACATGGTTCAAATAGAGTAAATGCTACTAAGAATCAAAATCAAGGAGGACGTAGTAATGAGAAGACAGAGTTGTTAGGACCAGCATTAAATGAATTAGCTCAGAAATTGGAAAAGTCAAATGCTCTTCAAATTTTGCCAATACGTCCAAGTGTGATACAAAAACAAGAGTATAGTAAAGCTGAATTGGCAAGTCATCATCGCTCTAATAATAGAAAAGTGAAAATTGAGCCTGAACTACTTTATAATAATCATCTTCTTCAAAACAAAGCTCAGCAAAGAAATCCATTTCAGGCTGATAATAAAGTGATTATGGGTCCTCCAGGCTTGGATAAGAATAGTAAATCATCTTCTAGTAATATGCATATGAGAGGAAATAAGACTGATGAGCAACAACTAAGTGCTCGTTGTGGCAGTAATAAAATTGATAGAGTAGCATTTGAAAAGGATAAAAACTATTCGGTATGTTATAGCTTTACTATAACTTTGTGTATACAACATTATTAATGATATTCATTCATTTATTTTTCTTCAGGGTCCAAATCATATTTTGAATCATGTCTCTCCATCTCCATTCTTGTCAACAAAAAGAATCTATGGTGACCCATCTGTTGCTCTTATTAAACAAAGTACTGTATCAACAAAACAACAGCAGCATCAACAAGGATCTCGTAGTAGTGCATCATCATCATCATTATCCAATCCAAATAATGCATTAGATTTTACAGTGAAGAGACCTCGTCTAAGTGGTACAGCTTTGAATGTTAATGTAAATGTCAATGTCAATGTTGACTCGGAACCATTATTAGATCTAAGTGCCAAATCACAGTCGTCTCATAGTAAGCATATATTCCAAAATTTAACAGACATTCCACCTCCAAATGCAATGAATCAATTGGGTTTACGATTAACAAGTGAAGTAACTCTATTTCCGTCTAATCCGCCACTAACTGCTTCATCATCATCATCGAAATCATCAAAGGAATTAAATTTAGTCAAATCAATGGAATTTGCTACTACTATGTCTACTAAAAGTAGTAGTAATAATAATAGTGGAAAATCTTCTTCATCAAGAGTTAATCATCATCAACAACAATCGAATGTTTGGAGGCCTTCAGCATTATCCTCTTCTTCATCATCATCATTTCAGCATCATGTGCCTGGTAGTGCAGGAAGACAAACAATGAATAATAATGCACATTCACAATATAAAAAGCCTAGCTCAAGTGCCACTGACTCATCAAGATATTCATCTGGTCAATCCTCATCACTATTTTCTAATAAACCACATGCATCAACTAGTAGTAGTAGTAGTAGCAGTAGTAATAATATTCTTGGTAAGGAGCAACGTGAGGCTATGGAACAAGCTAGAGATGCTGAAAAATTGATGCAAGCATTTGGACAATTTCTTCCTCAACAATATTATCCTAAAATTGATCCTGCATACATGTCACTATTTGGATCACAATATGGATTTATGAATCCTATGGCACTTGCTGGACAAATAGATCCTCTTCAATTTTACAAGGAGTTACTTCAACAACAAGGAACTTTGGCACAATTTGGTTGGCCTCCTCCTGGTAGTGGTAAAGATCGTGGCAGCAAACCTTAGTTGTTGGATATATACAAAGATTACACAATAATATTCATTATTAACAGTTACATAAACATTTCGTAGTTTCAGATACTTTTACTACTACAAAATAATACGGAAGGAATAGAGAAGGATAGGAGAGAGAAAGAAAGAGAGTAATTATTATTATTATATATTATAAGGTGGTGATACATTTATATAGATGTTTCTTTGAGCTCAAAGGGCCGTTGTAATACTAAATTGCTATATTGATATTGAGGAGTTTTTGTATAAAAATTTCATACTTGAATTCATACATATACATATGCATACACACACATACACACATTTATTAAGTAATTACATCTTGTATCTGTTATATATATATAGTATTAAAAATTTATTATGTTCTAATAATTTTCTATAAATGACATTCATTGAGAATGTCATTTACTCAGCATATTTGTTTCATAATTTTTTTTTAGGTTTAACTGTGTATATTTCATCGTATATATAAAATAGTATTTTCTGTTGTTTGCATTGTTTTTTTTGACTTCGGGTAAATTGTTATAATGAGTTGTTTTAATTTAATTATTATATTGTTCAACTCTTCGCAATATTATATATGTAATTCTTCTTATAAAACTATACTTTTTTTTAGAAATCCTGTGAATCATTACTTATACTTTGATATATTTTGATCCTTTTGTTTATAGATAATTTTGTTGTTGATGGAAATATCTTTTGAAAATTTCTTATATATATATATAGTGTATTAGTAGAGAGTTAATAGTAGTATACTATTTGTTTTTTGTTTTGTTAGAGAGAAATACTTACTTTTTAGCTTAGTCATGTTTTTGTTAATTGTATATATAAAAGGAAAGCAACAATGCTAATGTGATACAAAAAAGGAGAAGACATACTCTACATTGTTGTAATGTAAAAGGCATAATTTTTTTACACGTAAATAACCTTGTTGTTATTATGCATTCCCTATATTCAACATGTAGTGTAAAAGTCAATAATTATTTCTTCATATATATTTGTGTCTCAATTCTTAGAATAGAATGAGAGAGATAATAAAATTGTGCCTTTTCTCCTGAATATTTTGTGCAAAAATCATATATACGAGTCCAACAAATCTTTTAAAAAAAGATATTGCCAATAATATTATAATTGAAAAATGAATGTAGAATTTCGTTGTATAAAAAAATTCACATTTGATATGACTGTATAATCACAAGAATAAGATATAATGAAAGTGTTCATTTTCATCAACAAGGAAAAAGAGTATGACGAGAAGAAATAAATGATGATTAAAAAAATCATAATTTTACTAGTTTCAATTTTTACATTGTTCATAGTTTTTTGGATTTATTTCATGTTCTTTTCTTATAGTTATAAGTTATAACATTTCACCAACCTATTAAATACCATATTCATTGCTTAGTAATATTATATATAAAGAAGTACACTAGCTCTATGGAGAGGCTGATAGCTGTTTTTCAAAAAAAAAATCAGTTAATTTATTACAAGTTGTCTTATTTTATATAAGACCTTAACATATTAAATTCGTTACATTATTCGTTTATTTTAACTTTGCGAAATATTTAAAGACAATAAGTGATCCGAACAGACTTTATATAATTAATATACCAAATTATGTTTGGAAAACTTACAATTTAAAACGAAACAAGAGTTAAACAAATGAGACATTTCTGCTATAAGTATTATTTGTTCCTGATTTGTTTTTCTGAATGTTATAGAAATGAGAACTAATAATATAATTAAATTGATATAATTTAAAATCATAAGTGCTTTTTGGTACAATTTTTTCACACAATGAATGCGATTTTCATCAAACAAATGCGATAATGTAGTATTTTTTACGCAGGTAGCTGTAGCTTTGGTTGTTTAATTAAAAAGTAATTTGCCTAGATTCATTAGGATTTTGTTCGCCTGGACAATACGGGCATTTTAACCTTTAGAACAATGAAATAAAACAATAAATATTAACCAAATTGAATAGTAAGGTAACTAAATATGAAAAACTAAACTTACTTGCTCCCAGATGCCAATTTATGTAGAGCATCTCTTGAAATGACATGACCACATGTCAATCTCATTGGTGGATTTGATTCTGAAGCTTGTTGCCTTAGAATAGGACAAGCAAAAACTGAATGATAATGAAATTCTTTTCCTAGGTCGATTTCAATCTACAAGAAAATAATTATTATTATAGTAAGTAAAAATTAAAAATTAATTTGTTAATTCTGTTTTTATAATAGCTTACTGGTAACTCATCTTTTCCATTCCAAATGTTACTAACTTGTCTTGCTTGCATAACTTGACAAATGTTTAATAATGCTGGTAGTGCAGTACATCCAGCTGCAAAACAAACCGCTAAAGGAGAATCTACTGATAGACCAAGTCGAGCACAAGCATCACGAGTAAAAGTTTCTTGTATATCATCCCATAATGTATTATCAAATAAATTGGAATAAGGAGAGTCATCGATATTGCCAAATAATAGAGATCCCATTAAAACTTGTACCTCTGTAAGAATTTATTAAAAAAATTTAATATGGATTTATTTTATATTATTATTATATATTTTTTATAATTACCCTTTTCATGCCTTCTTACAAAGTTGCCAAAATTCTTACGAGCATATGTAATAGCTTCCGATTGAAATTTTGGACCCTTTTTTACAAGATTAAGAAAAGCTAGACGATGAAGTTTAAATTCGAGACTAGAGCCCTGTTGTGTAAGTGCGAGTTGATTTTCAGTAGCCCATTGAAGTGCTGGTTGTAAATCACGTTGTTTTAAAGCATCAAGAATCCTATGTAATTCAACAAATGGCTCTTTATATTTCGAATCTAAAGCTAGACCGGACTCCTAAATGAAAAGAAGATGGTTAAAAAATTGTCAGTAAATAGTAGATAACTAGTATTAATTTTAATCATCACATACCAGACATAAAGCTTCACCAATATCAAGCATTCCTTGCCGATATAAATGTTGGCAAACAACTTGTGTTAAGATTTTAGCTCGTCCACCAGAAAATATTCCATCTCTGGTTATTGCTCCAAAATCAGGATTAAAATTCTGTTTAATTTAAATAGAAAATCATAATTAATTAATTACAGTTTTAAGTAGATCTATAATAAACAAATAATGCGTTTTATTATTTATTACTCTGTCAACAGCCTTTCCAACTTTTGACACAGTACTATGAAGATCTCTATGATCTGCAGCTATCCTGGTAACAGATTCTCGTACCTAAATAATATAACAATTAATGAATAATAATTACATGTCTTGTTATATAGCAAACAATTTACTTACTTGATTGACAGCATCACAAACGATAGAAGATTGACTCGGTGTTAATTCATAATCATCATCAACTATAACATGTAAAGAAAATTCATTTGGACATGAGACTATTACGAGACAAATCAAATACTTTAAAGGTTATTAAACTTACCACTTTCAAATTGCTCTTTCAAGTCACTAATAAAATTAATTTGTTTGTCAATAGTTCTTTCAAAATGATCATTGACTCCACCAAATTTTACTAAAACTTTGTCAAGTTCTCTTTCCACTGCTTCACAAGCTTCCATAGTTATAATTTACTTTCCAAGAAGACACCTTCTTCTTCTTCAAAACTTTTTATTATGAAACGTTGAATCTGAATGAGTAACAACAACTAATTACAACTTATTGAATTCATCTCTTCTTCAGAAGACTATTTTTGTAAATAATTAATTTGCGATGTTATTTGTTATTAGATTTTTCTATTCACAGTATTTATACACACAGACAGATGATGATGATGATGATGATTTGATGATGAGAGAGAAAAATGACTCTGTTGTTGATCAGCCGTTTTGTTATTTTTATAAATGGAGATTCAAGTGAAACTAAATACTGCCACCATTGATTTTAGCATCCCATTATAATAATATAGCGTTTCACATCCTCTCGTCCTGAATAATCTTCAATTTTGTAAGTCTGTTTACAATTTATGTTCCTAAATTATTGACAAATTATTATTATAAAATTAAATTAGTATTGAATTCTACTTGTAAATTTTGTTCTAAATATTATATAAGAAGAGAGACATGAGTTAGTTGGATTTTGTATTTTTAAACTGGTGACAGTTTGTAGAAACAAAAGTATAAATTGTAGACTGATTTACATGGTGTCGGCAAATTGTTTCTAGCATATAATATTGTACAACTCTCTAGTAGTATTGAAGTGAGAAGAAAATGATGATAGAATAGTGAATAGTGAGAGAGAGAGAGAAGAGAGATATGGCAGTGTAGTGTATTAAAACAGTTTTCTATATTATTTATTTAGTTTTTCCAAAACAATTTTTTCCAATCGGAAAAACCATTTTCCGGTGGAAAATTGTATCTATCTGTGATGTACAAAGTGACCCGATCTAGGGAAAGGAAAGCTAAGGCCACCACATAGGAGGAGGTGAATGAGAAGTGACTGGACTCTCCAGCAACTGAGCAAATCTACCAATATCCCGGCATCACCAATTGCTGAAAGGTAATATTTATTTATCTTTTATTTATTGTTTAATTTAATGCTAGAATCGTAAATCTAGTTTAATATTCTATTATTAAGTCAAAAGAGAACAATTAGAAAAAAATTGCAGCAGTCGCAACAAGAGTAAATGTAGAATGAATGGGAGATAAATCATATGGTTCTGTCAAAAGTAGAAATGTCACTGGTGTATTATCAAACTTTTAAAGTGTTCTAAATTCAAAGTGTCTAATAGAAATGAGGAAAAAAGAAATTACTTTTTATTTGATGGCTTAGAAAAAGCTCTTAAAATTTTTGTTGAAGAACCCACATAGTTTGTAATTGTTGTGATTTGGTTATAACAGAAAAGACGACGTAAAGAGAGATTAAAAAAATGAGTGAATGAGAGTGTCTGATGTTCTTAGTTTTGATATGAAATTATAATGGACTGTATGAAATTTAAGAAATTAACACAAGAGTCAGAATAATGAAGATTGAAATTTCTGATGATTAAAATTAAAAAGGATTTATTAATGTAAATTTAATTAGCTCAAAGCTGGAGCCACCTGAGACTCTCGGATCCTCTGCAACCAATAGCCTTTGGACCAAGTCGATTAACTTACCAAACACGACGGGAAGGTTAGTATTTAATAATAACTTATAATTTCATATATAATTTTTAGCCTCAATAATAATGTTTTTTCTTATGACATTCTTACATATATAGCGACCCTACAGGTATGTTAAAAATTAGATTAAAATATTAATCAGCAGTGTGTAAATGATTTTTTTTTCTTAATTATAGATGCGTCTAATTTCCGTACCATCTACACTATGCCCTCCTCATTAGCTGCTACCCCAAATAATCAAACGACGTCCCCGTTTTCAGCTCCCGGAACACCGAACGCTTATCAGGTAATCATCATCATTATTTTTTGTTAGTTAATTTTATGTATAATAAAAATAATTTTTGATATTTATATATTAGGGTGGCGGAGGAGGAGGTTATCCGACAAGCGGGAGTGTTCCAGCAGCAGGGAGTCCATTCACGCCTCAAGGAGCATCTGGAGGAGGAGGTCCATCAACTCCTTGTCCTCCTCATTACGCGCATTCACCAGCGCCTTCTGGGTCACCTGTAGGATTCAATTCTAATCACGGTCCTCCTCCTCAAGGACCACCATTTCCTTCAGCAGGAATAGGATACGGTCCAAACGGTCCAAATTCTCCATACTTTAATAGTTTTCCACCAAACAGTGGCGGTGGTCCCCCTCCTAGACCTTTACAACAACAACAACGTGGTCCATTTCCTCCATATTCTTCAGGTGGACCTCCTCCTGGACCTAATAATCCAAATTTTGGTTCTCCACCTTTCTCATCACCACACCCGTTCCAACAAGGTAAGAATAATTTCAAGTCAATATGAAATTTTATTTTTTATGACTAATAAATTAATTGATTGTTGTTTGTTTGTCCAAATAGGTCATTTACCTCCTGGACCTAGCGGAATGCCTGGATTAATGCCTGACAGATTACCTGACCATGGGTGAGTTTTATTTTACAATAAGCTTGTAAATTATTATTATTTGAGTGATCAAAAAATATACATAACATTCCACATGGTAACCTGTGAAAATATTAATAAGACATAATCCAAAGTGTTTTCTTCCAACTTGTTGCTATTATCTCTCTGGAGTATAAAGTGTCTTCTTCTGCCGAGTAGTAGTAACAGTAGTAAATTGTTCCTAAGAGATTTGTTGTGATAGCTATATATATCTATTTGATTTCATATTTTTTGTTAAGAGTAATGATGACAATAGATTCCATAAGTGTAAGAGAGAAAAAAACACTAGTCGTCCACTCATATATATAGAGTAGTAGTATTGATTTGATATATAAACTTCTTCTTCTTTACTTGCTTATACATATAAATAAATTTTTTTCTTTTATTTAAATCAATGATATGCCTGATTTAAAACATTAGAGAGAGACAGTATTTACAATTTAATGTATGAAAGACTACGACATTGACATTTTATATATAAGCTGAGGCGAGGGAATGTGAAAATTTAACTCTTGATAGTTTTGGGGGCTTTTTTCAGTTCACATCATCATTATCATCATCTTTGATGCCATTCGTTCGTTCAGTAGATATATGTATATATATATATGTTTACATGCAGGTATCTAAGAAAGGATCAGGTAGACTAGTAGTGTATAGTAGGTAGTGATTTTTGAACCTCTGCAGCACTTTTGTAGTAGTAGTAGTAGTGTTGGTGGTTTTAAGAAAAGTTTTTTCTCAACGACCGTGGCTCTGCTACAGCATCTTTTGCTGTTGCTTTCTGTCTTTTGAACATTGTACGCAAAGGATATTATTTTAATAGTAGTTGCATACAGAGTACATTATGCTCATCTTCTTCTTCTTCTTCTTCATATATATATTTGCAAGAGTATTAGAGAAGAAGAATTTATATAGCGATATATGTTTTTCTTCTTGTTGCTTGGTATATTTGTTGACGACGAAGGAGAGCACTGTATTTTCTATACATAGTTCATAATATGTAACAAAATGTAGATGTTGCACAAGTGCTTCGACACACACACACATATATATATATTGACTTGACTACTATAGAGTACAATACAGGTTGTAGAATCGTATGGAGAGTATTATAAGTATATAGAGAAAATATGTGTATATGAATAGAAGATCCTAATGTAGTACCTTGGTTAGTTTTGGTTGTTGTACAGGTATCATATATATATATAAGGTTTTATACAATACAACATAACATGTATATATTTATTGTAAGTGTTTGTATTAGGTAAGCCTTTGCAATGCAATAGTATGTTACTCTCTCTTATTTTCATACTAGGGAGAGAATATCAGTAGTTCCCGTTTTCAACCGAACATTTATTTTGTTCAAGTTTTTGTCCTCTTTCTCTCTCTCTCACTATCCTGGAAGGTTTCTTTTTTCTGTTGGAATTGTATGACTAGTATATGTAGTGTGTGTATGTATTGACTCTTTTTTTATCATTCCCTTTTGAATTCTTAGTCAAGTCACCCTAGTGTAGTACTTGCTACTTACAACACTTGAGAGTTATTATCATTCATGCTATATATATGTGATTTTTTTAAATTTGATTTATTTTTTTACCTCTAGAATTATTCAGTCGGTGGAAAATTGTCTTAGTTTTAATTATTCATTCATTGGATTTAATTTTTTTTTTGGTGGATGAGTGTTGTGTGCTACACATCACGCAAGTTGAGAGAGTATTATGCAGTTTTTTTTGTAGATCATTCATGTAGTAAACTTTGTTGTTTGGTGTGTGATCGATGAGATTTTCTATAGTACCGGTTAGATCCAAAAGAAGGCATGATGATATGAGTTGCATCATCACTAGTTGATGATGATGATGATGCTCTTCTTTAATCTATGTATATATGTGTACACCTGATGCAAGTCTCTGTCACCACCATGAGATTTTGAGATGATGATATGATGATGAGCTGAGTAGTCATGAGAGACAGAGTGTAGCAGGTAGTACTCTTAATTAAGTTTAGATACAAGTCTTAATTTTTGTTAGTCAGTATTATGTAATAATCAAAAAAGGCCATTTAAAATTTTGGTGACGAGGATTTAATTTATCTTTAAAATTTTTTTTTTTTGCTATAATAGGTGGAATATAGGAGTATAGGAAAATATATATGATATATGAATATATATATATATATAGTGTTGTATAAACTACTTGATTTTCTCTTTCTAGCTTCTTTCTCTTTTTAGAGTTTTTTAGAAGGAAGAAGAAGATTGTATATATATGTGTGTGTGAGCTTCCTAGAAAATCTTTGGGATCTAGCATGAAATGAAGAAAGGAGCAGACTGTGTATGAAAATTTTCGTAACTGTGGATGTAGTCTCCATGAAAAATCGATATTTTGGCCTCCTCACCCGTTCTCACCCAAAGTAGTAATAGTTAGCAGTAAGTTTTTTGAAGAGAGGAAAGGACAACGAGAGAGAAGAGAGAGAAATAAGAGAGATTCATCCTTTCTGAACAGTGCACAACTCGTTTATACCAACAAAGCACATACTCTTCTAGTCTGCAAACTAGGAATGAAGGATATTATCCTATGATGTTATATATATATATAGAGTAAAATAGCAAGTTGGTATAGTAGAGAGAGAGAGAGAAATACAACTATTATTGAGAGCTAGTAGAGTACTACCTATAATGCTATATAAAATAGTGTTTGAGGTACAGAAGAAGAAGAGAACATACATTATGAGGATTCTACTATATACTACTATATATATATATATATATTGTTAGAATAGAAGCTCTCTTCTATATATTTCTATATGTGTGTGCTCTGATGTGTGGGGATGAAACACAGTTCTCTTTCAAGTTTTCTTCGAGGGGTCTCACTCTCTCAAATCAAACAGCTCATTTTTCTAGAGGGTCTCTACATTTTTCTCTTAAAAAGTTTTTTCTCAAGGGCCAACAATTTTCTATCGAGTTCAACTCAGGAATGCTACCAAAAAGTGTGTGTGCATGTAGAGAGAGAGAACCTATTTCATACCTTTTGGTTTTTTTTCTCTCTCTCTCACTCTACCTTTAGTTTATATAATGTCCTTAGAGCCTTAGACCCTTTTTCTATATCAGGCAAAGGGAAAAGTAGTGACATTTTTGATGATGTTGATGATGAGACAGAATAAGAAGAGTGTATTATATTTATATGTAATATATAGCAATAGAGCCAATTAAATTATTGTGGTTTGATTCTAAAACACAAGGATAGGACAGGACACACACACACACATTCCATTCATTCCAATCATTTAGCTCAAAACACTTCTTGACCATTCATTCTGTGAAATTAGGAGAGAGAGGAGTTTGCTCTGTAGTAAGGCTATATACTCGACTCACACATTTAAATGTATATTTAAAGATAGGTTTCCTATTTCTCATAGCATCATCAGAGGAAAGAGAGAGAGAGAGAGAGAGGCTAGTGTTTCCCGCCTTGGGTACTTTCTCGGTGTGGTAATGTGTGATGAAAGTTGTTCTCTCATGTGCTTTCACTCTTGTGACTCTTGGTTGTAGGATCATAGATAGATATATAGTTGTATAGTTTGAGTATTGACGATGTACACGTGTAAAATGCCAGTAGTTAAGAAGAAGAAAATCATGATATGGCAATAAGAGAAGTTTTTTTGCTAAAGATGTTGATATATTTCTTCATGGTTAATAGAGATGTGGAGAAAGTATGCGAGGATTTTGTTAATTAATTATTTTAATATTTGTTCAAGGAATTTAGATTTACAAGAAAGAGAGAGAGAGAGTATTTATAGTTGTGTGCTGTTGAGAAAATTTTATTTTGTTGAGTCGGGATATTTTCTTATATATATTTGTATAGAAGGAAAAGTTTTTGATGATTTTTCAAGTCCCTTTTGTCATAATAAGATGTAAAATGACCCTTGTTTATGGCCTTGTGCCTTTTTTTCTTCAAGGACGCTTAGAGAGTAAATGGCTGTTGTAATAAAAATCGGACCAATTCTTGTTGAGAAAATTATTGACATTATTTATATAAAGTTTAGAAGCGAGCGTCAATTCAATATTTTATTGGCATTTCCTTATTTATGGTTGCTTAGCAATATATATTTATATAGTAAGTGACGTATATGTATGTAATTGACATATTTTGATGTATATATATATATATAAACTATTTTTGACTTGTTGTTGTCAGTTTGACATTATATGACAACAAATGATTGAGTGTTGAGTTGAGTGGATATCGACAGTTAAGTTGTAGTACGTATTGGTTATATGACTCACTAGTACATAAGTAATCATTTATATGTAGTTCATGACAATATTACTATGAAATTAGTATCTTGAAATTTTAGTACATGGTTTTAAACTACATACTAATATAATAGAGAGAGAGAGTCAAGATTTTTGTCTTATGTAGTTTAATACTAAGGTTTGGTTTTTGGTACTATATGCATATATATATATATAGATGTATGTATATGTATATATATGCGATGCTCTTTGATATTTTGTTTGCTGACTTGTCTACTTTTATATTATGTTGAGCATAGTGTATTATTATGTAGAGAGAATTAGAGAAGATACAAGGATTTTGATGATGTTGAATATATATCTATATATACTAATATACTATTGTGCGTCTCTCTATCTCCTGCAAGTTGTTGAGCTTCTTGAAAGACAGCAAAACCTCATACTACTAATAATAATGATGTCTTGGTGTTGTTGTTCTATCTTCTATGCACATCACTATATCAATATCCTGTGTTGTATCATCTGCTTCTCTCTCATCTGAAAATTTTGTGGTAATTTTCCACTAGAACATCATACTTATAAGTTTTCAGTTTTTTGAGCAGAAAAAGACTAAATGTTTTTGTTGGGAGGTTGTGAGATATATGATATGACATGACATGTGGAGTATAGAGCTATGAGGATGATGAAAGGTGTAAATATAATTGAATGTAATTTTATTTTTTTTTGCAAGTTTTTTTTTTTGACCAGTGATATCTTCTTATACTTTAAACTTCTTATGATGATTTCTCTCTCTCTCTTGGATAGGAGCAATTTTATGGAATGAAATAATATGACTAGTTATATACCTTGTGAATATAGAGGAGTATTACTATATAGAGAAGAAGAAAAAGTTAGTGATATGATGATGATGATGATATAAGTCTTTGGAAAACTCGTACCGGTTTTTTTTCTTCATCTCATCTTTCCCGGATTTCGGTTCTTGCCTGAGTGTCTACTACATATGTAGTAGTTGGATGTTAGATTTTCTCTAGTACTACTATTACATAGTCTCTCTCTCTCTCTGCTATAAAACCTTAGAAAAGATGCTAGTGTGTATATGTATATAGATCTTCTAAAGCTCTATACTCATTGCTTTTTTGGTATAGTAGAAAGTCTTCTTCTATATGTTTAAGTATATCGACGAAGAAGAAGTTAAGAGTAGACTACAATTCTACAATGTATATATATATATATACTATGTATGTTGTACAGTGTACAATATTAAGTATGCTATATATTCTCTCTCTCTCTCTCTCTTTATATTATGAGACACAAAAAGAGTTTTTTTTTCGTTGCTTCTCTCTCTCTCTCTCTTCTCATCTCTGTTGGTTGGTTGTGTGTGTATAGGTTTTGTATTCTATGTTTTGACCTCCCTAGTTGAAAATGATGAAAATGAAAAGAGAGTTTTAGGGGAATCTATATTATGGTGGGAGTTGGAAGGTGAATTTTGGAATAGGGATAGAATAGAAGTAGAAGAAGAGAAGAGTTTTTGGAAAAAGAAGTTTGAGTAAATGAACCAACACAACATAACACTAGCTTTTGGCTGACATAGCCCCTACACCAAATTTGTATTATCATTTGCCCATGTAGCTTCAAGCGGAGAAGAAGGTAGTAGTCGACAGTCACAGTTTTGCATGCGGTCTTTTAGTGTGTTGGACTGACTGGAGAAAGAGAGAGAGACGAGACAGAGAGAACTGCGTATAACCTAGGACACTATGTCACATTGTGACACTTGTGAATAATTTGTACATGACGGGGAAATCTCTGGGTTTTTTTCCTCTCTTTAATGGCCACGTGTTGTTTGTGATGGCCATTCCTGGCTAAAAATATTCCTACAGGTTGTCTTTGAAATTTTGGAAAAAAACAAACAAATTGCTAATAGAAAGTTGTTGACAAGTGGTGAAGAAGAGAGGAGAGAAAAAGAATTTTTCTATATAAGGGTCTCAGGTCAATTTGTATGTTTCAACGTGGACAAGATCGATGGAAGAGAGAGGTTCTTCTAACTTGTCATCACTAAAGTTTTCAGTTGTCAGTTGTGGTGGTGATTGTTGTTGTCATCATCATCATCAACATCATTGTAGAGAAGAAGAGATCTACAAGAGAGCATATAATAGTAGCAACTCCTGTGGATTCAATTTCCACTACCGGCATTGTCATTTCAATGTCCAAGTTCTTCTTGCTACTATATTGTTATTAGAGTCTTTGAGAATTGTTGTTCAAGAGGTGCTCTGTTTGAAAACTGAGGATAAGTCTTATACTACTTGTCAACGGCAAAGAACTTTGTTGTGGAGTAGTCGAAATACTAATAGAGTGACTCTGAGAACAGTCAAGGTGTAATATATTAGAGAGAGATAGAGGGACAGTGTTTTCTTTTTTGGTTTGGTGCTATTTTCCAAACAAATTAGCTGGAGAAGAACGACAAGAGAGAGAGAGAGTCGTCATTCTGTCTTGTTGACTTGTGTGCACGTGCTATAAAGAATAAGCTAAAGGAAGAAAGATAGAATATATGAGTGAGTGAGAGAGTAACGTAACACGGCGGTAAAAAGTTGGAGAAGAGAGGGATGATGATGCTACTTACTTGCTACTACTACTATTATATGTGTAATAAGTAGTGAGATTGTAATAACAAGTATTCTATTCTCTCATTCATTCCAAACTTATATAGATTGTATAATCTGTCAAGTCAAAGTATTGGTTTGTTGATGATGATGGTTTAAGATAGTGAGTAAAAAAAAGAAGAAATAATGTGATCTCAAGAAGAAAAGGAAGAAAATCATCATCATCATCATATATGATTATTGTTGTTGGTTTTTGAGCTTTTGGATTTATTGACATTATTATTACTACTTTGCATCTCTGTATCAAGATCTCAACAAATTAATAATTTTTTAAGCTAAAGCCAGTAAGTACTTGTCAAGTACAAAAAGAGTCTCATAATATAGACACTTTGGTGATTGATTTGTGTGAAATGAGATATTGAGTGTGCTACAACGACAACAACAACACTTGTTTCAAAAAAGAGAGAAAGAGAAGAAAAAGAGTAGAATATGTAATTATGATTTTTAATGTGAGTTGGGACGTGTAGTGTTAAAGACGTCACGACGGGTAAAAAACGGAATAATCAAGGGACACAAAATTCCGAGCCCAAGAAATTTTTCGACTTTAAATCCGAATTTCTTGGAGGAGGTGGCAACGAAAAGAGTGTAGACGGTGGCGGGCCGGTAGTTGACCGATGGGTTGACAATCAACGCCCGCCACCACCATGTTCTTGTGCAGCTTGTTGTGGCCCTGATCCATCATGGGGTGGTCCTGGAGGTGGACCTTGGCCTGGTGGTGGAAGATGTGGTCCTATGTCAGGACCTCCACCTAATTCAATGCCACCTTCACAATTACAACAACCTCCAATGCAAAATGGACCACAACATCCAATGGGAGGACCTCATAATATGGAAGGATGTCCACCAAGAGGTCCACCACCTCCTTCAGGTGGACCTCGTAATAATTCTGATCAATATTTTTGTGGTCCTCCTATTAATCCACCACCAACGCCATATTATAGGTTATTATTATTGCTTACAAACTTTTTTCACTTTTCTTATAAAATATAATTCATAATGTTGATGATGTGGATTATGTACACTATTGAGTATTGAGGTTACTTATGTGGAATGTTGTTATATTTACTTAGTTGTTTTTTAAAAAAAACACGAAGAGTTCTATTATATTTATTGATTTCAAGTTAATAATTAATTTTTGTACTGTTTTATTATTTTCAGACCTATGCCCATTCCTAGACGAGCTGCCCCGTACTTTGGACAACCTGATTACAGGTGATTATTATTATTATTACTATTGGAATTAAGTAAATTATGATATGAATATTGAACATTGATTAATATTAACTTTACTTGATGATTATATTATAGGCTGTATGAGCTAAACAAACGATTACAACAGCGAACTGAAGACAGTGACAATTTATGGTGGGACGCTTTTGCCACCGAATTCTTTGAAGATGAATGCTACGCTAACTCTCACATTTTGCCTAGAAGATGGTCTCAAAAGATATAGTAAGTTAGACAAGTTTCATCATCATCATCATCATGTTACTATGATATATATAATTTGTTGTTGTTATGTTATGTTGTTGGTTATAGTAAACTAGAAGTATAGTAAAAATACATGTAGATTGTAGTAGTAGTTGTAGTAGTTTCAAGAAAAAGAAACACGTAGATATGTATACCACACACTAACCATAGAAACGTCCAAACATTTAGTATTGATCACTTGTATACTTTTTTCCATATGAGACATGCATAATGTAGCATTTTTATATATAGGGTCGATGAGAGTTTTCAATTATTTAGAAACCATCAATATAAATACTTGGTCAAATTGAATTTTCTATCAACTGGTTATTATTATGACTGTTGTGAACAATTGATGATTGTCATATGCAAATAAGAACTATTTACTTGCTCTACATTTGTTTGTGTTCTAAATTCTAATCTAAGTATGTAAATGAAATGAGAGAGAAAGAGATTATGAAATTATAAAATACATATTATGAAATTTTTTTTATTAATATGTACTGATTGTTGTTGTGTGCTTTTTTTATAAAATAGCAATTGGAAGGACACTTATTCCACGTTACTTCCGAAGCATTTTTGACGGTGGAGTGACGGAATTAGCGTATAGTCTTAAGGTAATTTCATAATGTTTTATTTTTTAAACCCAAATTTTAAATTTAATTTAATTGAGATTTTTTATTCACTTCAGCATCCAAAGGAATCTTTCCATAATACCAGTATAACGCTAGACTGTGACCAATGTACAATGAGTACCGTTCATGGAAAACAAATGTTTACTCAGGTATGAATGATGAGCCACAAAGATGATAAATGATTTTATTTTATTGTAGCTGTATTGTTGTTTTATATAAATGATTTTTTGTGTATTTTTTACAGGTGTGTACAGAAGGTAGATTAATATTAGAATTCACATTTGACGACCTTATGAGGATGAAGTCATGGCACTTTGCCGTGCGAACAGCTCGTGAGTTAGTTCCTAGAAGTACTGATAGCAATGCATGCACAGCAGCAAGATCCTAGCATGATGGAGCAACTTACCAAAAACATTACTCGTCAAGGTCTCACTAACTCAACTCTTAATTATCTTAGGGTAAGTTGTTCTATATATATTTTGATTGAAATGTTTACATACTAAATTAATTGTTTGTTCTCTTTTAGCTGTGTGTAATACTTGAACCCATGCAAGAGCTCATGTCTAGGCATAAAGCGTACGCATTGTCCCCACGTGATTGCCTCAAAACGACATTATTCCAAAAATGGCAAAGGATGGTGGCACCACCAGGTACATATATTTTGATTTCTATATATGAATCTTGGCTAATATTTACATCTGCATGTACTAATATTATTTTTGGCTATTATTTTATAGAAACAGCCAGACCTCAGTCGAAAAGGAGGAAAAGAAAAGGTTCCGCATCAAATTCTACTGGTAGTGTTGGTGGTAATCCTCCTGCAGGTATGTGTTTATTTTACACAAACATATTCAAAATAGATAAATTGTCTTAATATATATAAATCTTTTTTACTTTTTTTAATTACAGCAACCAAGAAGCGTTCACCAGGTTAGTTAGTTTATCTATTATTATTAAGTCTTTTTTTGAAAAATATTTTATATCTAACTGAGGTTTGTTGTGTTTTTTTTTTGTAATATAGGTCCAAGTTTCTCATTAGCGTCTCAAGATGTAATGGTAGTAGGTGAACCGTCTTTGATGGGTGGTGAATTTGGTGACGAAGATGAGCGTCTGATCACACGGCTAGAAAATAGTCAATATGATGCTGCTGCTGCTTTGGATTCTGAAGCATTTGGTGCCGATTCTCCACTTGCTGGTGGAGGAACAAATTCGTGGCCCCCTGCACAAGATAGACCACCACATGGGAACACACCACCTACCTCACAAGATAGCGATAAGAAATCACCTGCTGTGAGCCAATAGAAACAGAAGAAAAATATTTAAAAAAATTTATTAATTTTACACAAGATTTTTTGAATGTGTGTGTAGAGAAGAGAAGAAGAAGAAGAGATGAGGAAAAGAACGTCATTTACAGATTTTTAAATCTATCAAATATTATATGAAGAAGAGGAGCAGAGACTTAGATTAAAGTATGAAAATTCTTACACTCAAAATTTGAATATATTATTATTACTAATTCTACAAGACTCATTGAAAAATCAAATATTTATTATCCTCTGTGACTGACCCACCAACACAAGAAGATATCATGGAAAAGTTTGAAGACACGTCAGTTTTTAAAAAATCAAAGTGTAAAAGCAACAGACAAATATTTATATATATCTATATATAAAATATATATTACTCTATACATTGATTCTTTTCTTATTGGTCACAAAAAAAATTCCATTTATATATATATAAAACTACTACTTAATATCTCTTTCTTTACAAATTTGTCAAAGAACGTTTGAAACGTCTCATTTTTACCAGTGAACACAAAAAAGGAGAATGAAGAAAAAAATACGTTGATTAGGTAAATTAAATCATTAAAAAAAAACTTATATATATAAATACTATATGTGGTTACACGACATATTTATGAGAGTGGTAAAAAGTAATTTAAGAAGGATGATAAATAACTTATAAAAAAAGTCAATATCATCAATATGAACCTATTATATTATACAAATATAAATAAATACACCTATATATATATCTATATATTACTTATAAATAATTTGGAATAATTGAGTGTAAGAATACATGATAGATGATGATATGTGAGAGAGAAAAAAAAACAAGTGTGTTTTGAATACAAATGAAAAAATGTAAGTACGTGTGTGTACAGAGTGTGAAGACATTTGTTTTTGTGTGTTTGTGTCCGATTGTTTGTTTGTGGAAAAAAAGAAGAGAGAAGAAGAGGAACAAAAAGTTTGAAGGAAAAATGTGAGTAGCCACCTATGCTACTAGTACTACAAAAAACTGTTACTATTTAGGCTTATTATATACTATGTGTTTAATTGTGTACAATTTTTTTGGATTCTATATATATATATATATATTGATGATGATTGAATACTACTTGTATATTGTGTTACACTATTGTCATTATATACATATATATATTTGTCAACTGTTATGTATTACTTTTATTAAGATGACTGATTTATTCTAAAAATCGGCGACAACTCTTCCCATGTGCACTTTCTGTTTTTTTTTTCTTCTGCTTTATATGATATAATATCTCTTTATCTTTTTTCTTTACACATATATACAACACTATTTAAAAGTTGGCATTAGCTTTATTTTTTATTTATTATAATTATCTAGTATTATTATATACCACAGAGTGATATGAATTTGTTCATGTTTCATGTCATCGTTCGTTCGTTATTATATATATATTATATATCTATACACACGTAATATATATTTATAGGTGTTAAAAAAATCATAAATTTTTGTATTTTGTAATCAAACTTCCGAATTATTTATCAAAAGAAAAACGTAGCCCACCCAAAGAAAGAGTTGACAGTGTCATCTCTGTATACCAAAAAAGTAATATGATGTAAGACAACATATGATAGATTTTAGATCACAACTCGACTTTTCTCTCTCTTTCTCTCTCTCCTCTCTCTCTACAATATAAAGAACCAAGTCAACTTTCTTTTTTTGATGATGGCGTAGGTGGTGATGACAGCAGATCAATGATGCTAAGAAAAAAAACATATATTGTTAGTTGTGAAAGTGACAAAAGTGACATAAAAAACACTACTATTCTGTTACACATTGTAAAGTGATACAAAATTACAGTATTTGTGAATTTGTAATGTTTTGATGTGCATAATATTATATACTAAGCATTCTATTATATGATAATGAAAGTTGGTCTTTCGTCCAAACTAAAAGTGTTTCTTTAGATTTTTTTTACTTATCTCTGCTAATTATTTATACTAATGCCACTTTTTTATTATTTTCTCATTTTCGTTTCTTATTTTTATTACGGAGGCAGATGATCTTTTTTTATTTCTTGCAAATTCTTTTTTCTCCTTTGCACTATTATAATTTCTAAGTCATGCATAACAAGGGACATTAATTAACTGCATAAATTATTCATAAGCATATTGCATAATTTTT
>VCNE01001253.1:0-14095 GCA_009869805.1 Oncopodura yosiiana
GTATATATAGAGTGTAGACCGTAAAACTTGCAATGATAGCTGAGATGTAATAAAAATCTTTCTAAGGAGAAACCATTTTTTAACATGGGGTTAAATGAGGGCCTCACTCAATGCTAGAAAGTATGTGAATTGGCTCAATATAAATATAGCTTGAGAAGTAGAGGTTTAGACTGTAGTTGCTATAGCTAATGGAAATTAGCATTAAGGTCAGAGTCCTGGGTTCGATTCCCAGCGACGTCAAATTTTTAGGCATTTTAGAACTAATTTTAATTAAGACTATTATTACTAAAAGTTCTACAGTATACAGGAAATAATATAATTTTATTTTTTCAGTGTTTTAGCTAAAGTATTTAACTGGCATTAAAGTCAGAGTCCTGGGTTCGATTCCTACTGCTAGTAGACTATAAAGTGGGCAATTGGGGTATTATAGGACGTTTTACGGTGTACAGAAAATAATGTAGCTTTCTTTTTCCAGTTTTCCACCGGAAATATGGGAGGAATGAACGCACCGGTACAAAATGCACTATCCACAAAACAGTCAAAATTGGCTTGATGCCACTCTTCTGTTGTACAATAAGAATCTTCCTTTTGCTCTCTCTCTATAAGAAGAAAACTCTTTGGCATGTTTTCTTCCCCTGTCGTAATTTATTTCTTTCCGCGATCTCATCTTTACAACTGACTACTATACTGGACCAAAAACTCAACTACTTGTTCTCTCAAGAAAAACTAGCAGATCTCCGGGCACTAAAAAAAGAAACGATGGGATGCTAAGCTGCTCACTTTTGCACAACGACACGACATTGTATAGAAAATCCTTAAAATCAGTTCCGGAGACAGATACATATGACCCAAAGAAGAATCAGAGTGTATTTGAATCTCATCTCCTTTTCTTCTTATTGTGGAAACTACAGCTAAAGAACACTTACTTAGAAATGAAAGGTGATTTGATGTAAGGTAAGCAATTTCCTCTTTTCTCATCACGGAATTTCTATAATGTAAGTATGTCTTCAGCATAATAAAGATTTTACACTTACTTAACACAATGTCTTCATTACTATACAACGTTTCTGATATAATCCTTACAAAATACATAGAGCTTAATTCCTCACAGCTTAACTAACGAGGAGAGACTCACGTTATTTTCACTCGACATTTCAATAGTGACTAGAGTCAAAAGATTCAGAAGGAAATATAGATTCAGATTCCAGAATTAGTTCCAGCTCACATTTCTAGCTAACTCTGGAATTTTAATGAGAAGTGGGATTTTGAGTTGGGAAACCTCGACTAGCGCCTCTTGTATAGAGCCAAACCTCGACTAGCGCCTCTTGCATAGAGCCAATGCATTGAAGCCTTCCTCACGGTTTCTCAACTCAAAATCCCACTTTAAAAATTCCAGAGTTAGGTAGAGATGTGTGCTGGAACTAATTCTGTCATCTGAATCTATATTTCCATCTGAATTTTTGACTCTTCTTACTATTGAAATCTTGAGTAAAAAAAACATGAGCCACCCCTTGCAACACTTCTGCTTTAAAAAGTATTACAAAAGTCACAAAATCATCACCAGATCAAAAGATCACCATTTTAAAAAGGATTTTCTCCAAATTAGTACATTACTCGTAGCCCTAAAATACATCGGATATTAAACTACTCACACATGTTCTAATACCCTACATTAGATACACATACAAATGACTCAAAGCTTTTTTAATCAAGAAACATCTTACAAGACAGAAGGTTTTTATTTTATACTGGCTGTAAAAGTGATACATTACTCATGAGAATTTTAAGTATATGTAAATAAACGGAAGAAAGCAATAAGCAAATTTACAACAAGAAGGAGAGGAAAAAAATTTGCAATTGTAAATCGACAATAACTTTAGTGCTCTGCCAATAACCCGCAGCTTTCTTTTTCTCTATATATCTGATTTCCTTTAAAGAAAAATAGCAAGTTATACCTTAGTTACATGATGATAGAACACACACACACATCTATAAGAAGCAATGTTTCTTATTTGCAACAGAAGGATTTAACGATCATGAAATATCTTTACACATTTCTTTTATACTGTCAGACATCTCAATAGAATTACTCTGAATCTGAGTCTGAAGAGTTGTAGAGACAGTAAAAGGAAGCCTTTATGCTAATCCTAATCGTATTTCCTATCAGTTCACATCAACCTCTCAATGTATCATTACTGTCTGTTGCAAAATCCGGAAATATATAGTAACACACAAGACCTATATATCTCTTTTCTTCTATAAGTAAACACAAAATAGAGAATAAGATTTTTCTCATAGTGGAAAAAATATTCAGTAGTATAGTTACCATGTATATAATATATACTATATATATGTTGTAGTACTCTATACCATGAGCTCTTTTCCCTTCGCTGCTGTAAGTAAAAAAAACATAACTCTGGTGTGCTGTTTATTCAAGTGCTTTTTATAGCTTTTGATGAAATGCTTCTTCTTCCAACAAGATTCTTCAACTGAGAGATCATACTTTTTGCTCGTCCATGAACTCTACATAACTAAGTGAAGGAAGATTTTTGTGTTACATATATAACTACAGGGTGTATATATATATAGGTAACATGATAGAGTAGTGGTAACTAAAGTTTATAGAGTGGAAAAGATCTGACATCACAATTCGACATCAAGAGGAAAAGCACACTTTCATCCTTGAGCAAAACACAATGCTACACATTTCCCAATGGCTAACTCATATTCATTCACAAAACGGTCATATAGAGCATAGACACATTTACAGTGGAACCTGTCTATACCGATAATAGGAGCAACTGAAGCTTATTGCTGTTATAGAGAAAACTTTTTGAGATTGGCTAAACTGAATTCTATACTCAGATTCACTTGCATTCATTACTCTCTTAGTTGCTGGAAAGTAGCAAAAATCTGAATTAGAGCTCCATTTAGACATTTGCTACTATTTTCCAGAACTTTCACTTACTCTTTCTAAGGAAAACTGTAAAAATGCTAAAGATGACATTCTTGTCCAAATTACCGTTATAGAGAGAGCAACGTTTCCTAAAATTGAGTGGAAATACATTATGGACAGAATACCTCTTTAAGCAAAACTGTTATAGAGAGAACCGATCTAATGTATTTAGATAGGCTTTAAACCTGTAGACTCAAACTACACTTATAGTATAGACAAATTCGACTGAAACAGTCCTCCAGAGTTTCTACCCTTTTCTATTATACAAACCCGACAAGAATAAAAAAAGGACAAGAATAGAAAATATTTTCGGTTGCATGAGTAACTATTTATACTCCTCTCTCTCTCTTTTTCACAATAAACTACAATAATAATTTAGAAAAGCACTTCATCATCAGACATTTTTAAGCCTTTAACAATCTAGTATATTCCAGTACAAAAAAGCTCTACGTTGATACTACCCATCTATATATATATTGAGTGACATCAAAGAGTATTAAAAACGAGAATATATACAAACAAAATCTGCTCAAATGTCTATGTTGAGTGGTAGTGTAGAGACATCAGAAAAAAGTGTCTGAATAAAAAAAAGTGAGAGAGAGAGGATAAAGTCAGTATATTGACTATGCATGTGTGAGTATGAAATATCACTGCATTGAAGTAAGATGGTGAAAATCTCATTAAAATGCAAAGCTTCTTCTTATGAGTTTCGAAGGATCTTTCTATCTCCATGTAGTGCATTTTCTTCCTCACTATTATATATATATATATATATTGTACAGTAGAGTAGCAATAGTAAAAGACATCATCGTATACTTTTTCTATATCTACTCTCCTAAGAGAGATGACGATTCTCCAGATTCTCAAAGGATTTTGCCAATTTTTTATATCATGTTATGGCTAAAGTACTTCTATACATGCATAAACTTCCATTCAAAATCTTAAGGTGTTAAACCTCCTTTTTTTAGTCCACTAGGAACACTTTTCGTACGAAAAGCAACCCTGAGGTGAAGTGCCCATAATTCTTACCTGTCTTCTTCTCTACTTCACGTCTTCTTCTATACCTCCAGAGTAAAGTCCTGAAGGGAGTAGTAAACTTTACTATCCTCAGTTCTCCACTTGTGTATAACAACCACCACACACCACCACTAGAAACGATGAAGAGATTTGTGAGAGACAAGACAGAAAGTAAAAGTCTATTTTCACAATCACTTCAATTCTCTCTCTCTATCTATCTCTACTATATATATATATATCTTTTCGTCTATATAGACTGCACTATTATTATATCGTTAGTCGTAGTAGATTATACAACTAATACACCACAGAGTAGTTTTGAGACTGCAATAAAATTTTTGGATGATGTGTAAATAGCACAACAAGGAGTAATATAAGTGATGCAAGAGACACTATCAACAACTTTGAAACGTGATTCTGAATCTCAATTTGGCCCAGCAACTCAATTGACTATCTTATGCACAACCATTGGTATAAACTAAAATTATCATTATAGCACCAAAACTAAAATGTTTAATTTAGTTTAGAATACAGAGCTTATAAGGCACAAAAATATTAAAGTATGAGAACGCAATGTATAATTATAGATTCAGGAGGAATTAAAGTATTGGAGTATTTGTGTGATTACTAATATGTAAAGATGTAGAAGTTGAGAAACAACAATTGTCTTTAGTGTGACAATGAGTTGAGAGCTATTAGGATAATCTGAGAAAGGATGGATAAGGAGCGAAGTCTGTAGTGAAACTAGTCTCACTCAGACTCCTTTTCAGTGATGGATCACAGCTATTGCATCTCTGGAAAAACCGCACAGAAAAGACACAGAGAGAGAGAGAAAGAGCCTTATTTTCTTCTCTCAGCACTGAGAACTGACATATAGACGAAAGAGAGAGAGAGCAGTTTGCTTTTTTTTAGCACGTGCGCAAAAATCTTCTGGATTTTGCAATGTTGAATCTCTGATGAAAAAAACTGTTTTTTTCTAGAATATGTGGAAACTAAGAGAGATGACATAAAGGACCAGACCAGACCACAATCATATTGTCACAGTGATGACGAAAGGACCTTATGACCAGTTGATTCGTAAGAGAACTAAAAGAAAAGTGGACACACCATAAGGCGATAATGAGAAAGAAAACTTGAGAGAGAAGAGAGAGGAAGATGTTCTCAACTTTAAATGAGTTCAACTTTCGTAGTGTTAATTGAACTTGTTATGTTTCTAGATACTATTACAAATATATTAGTAAAGTTACAAGTCGGAAGTATTGTATTAGATAATTGAAACAAAACGTTGTGATGTATTCTTCTTATATGTTTTCTAGTATGCCAAAGAAAAGCTATTTCTTACTCTAGTTTTGTCATATTTATCAGATGCTTGAGGAAGACGAAGAAATTTTTTTTGCAATGTGAGCAGGAACAAGTGCCAAGCGTATTTTTTTTATCAATACTAAAATTTTATCAGTTGAAGCTCTGTATACAGAGCACCATGACCAACTTTGTGCAAATAATGGCTCAAGAGTTTTCACAATGTCCCAAGTAACAGAAGCCAATGACACAGCTTAGAGGCTTCATGACTTTTTTTTACCAATGTAGCATCAGATGAGTCTGAGCTTGTTAAGTAAGCCATTGGCCCTTCACCGAATTGCCAATGGGAAAAGATGAGTTCGCCCAAGTGCTCTTCCTCACTATTCCAACAATCCACTCAATTCCACCAAAGAAAGGCATTTGCCTATTGGCTCACTTCTGGCCCAACACTGTTTTTTCTCTTCAGTGGCGTTATAGTTCAGGCCAATGGCTCAGTTAAGAAGCTTTAGTCTCATCTCATGCTACATTGGGAAAAAAATCATGAAGTCTCTAAGGACTCTAAGGCCGACTATTAAATGTTTGTTGGGATGTTAGTATATATAGTGTGTATACAAGAGATGTATATACAAAAGGAAAGAAATCAAGAGATTGTACTCTGAGAAGAAATTTTTACAACTGCAATACATTATGATGTCTCAAGATGATAATGTATATGAGAAGTTTAATAGAAAAATCTTCTGAAAACTTTGGTGCATATATATACTCAAAGACTATATCCATATAACCCTATGTAGAAAGTCATGGGAGTAAACCTAAAAGTTGTGGATTATTTATTATCAAAGTCTTTTTGAAACAGTCGAAAGAGTGTGTTTCCAAAAACTTTAGATGAGATAGCAACATTAGATATATATACACATCACAAGATATGACTACTTAATTCTTACGTAATGTCATTCTTTACAATATCATTTGATTTCTTATCAAATACTTGTAATGTATAATCAATCAGTATATTATACATTGAAAATACCCAATAGACATCCATATAGTAAACTTACTTATAAGCTACATATATATATATATATATGTAATCATCTAAATAAGATTTCTTGAATACTTTTATTTCATTCTCTTCGGAGTATCTAAGCAACGCCAACGTTATTTACTATTGATTTCCACATCTATATATAGCACTCTTATATAAGGATTACCTCTGATTGCAAATAACAAAACTTGATTTGTTGTAATATGTATTAAAAGGAATTCATCCATCAGTTTCAAATAGTGGACTCAGTGAACCATGTCCTCAACTTCTTCATCTTTCCGGAACGAAGCTAAAAGACATGAGGAAGGAAGTGATGACAAGGAATATTATAACTTTGATTTGGTTTTGAATGACATACAACCTCTAGTTTCTCCTCAGGCTTTCCGCTACTGTCTTGACCTACTGCATCATACAAGTGATGATGAAGACTCCGTCAAAAATATTATGTCAACAACAAGAATCCATTTAGCTACGAGTGATCATACAAGCAGTGCTAAAAGTGCAGACAAGAATACTGTAAAACTGCTAATAAATGAGAAGAATATTAATAATGAGTTAGTCCAATGGAAATTTGATTTAAATCGACCATCACCATCGTTCAGAAGTGTGGCTGATAAAAGGGATAGTGAGAGTTGTTCAAATCTACCAATATGTCGTAAAATATTGTCGAAAATGGAAACTAAATTGACTACTATGGGGTGAGTGTATACATTTAAAATATTCTGTGTCTATAGTAACTTTAGTTTGTACTATGAGAAATAAGAGACTTTTTTGTTGCTCAAAATCTCTGGAGGAGTAAATATATATTGCATATTAATACAGAGAGTATATTTATTTCTACTGTTCTCTCTAGTATAAAACAAATATTTTCCATGTTGTGATATATAATGTGTTGATTTTCTTATTTTCTATGAGGCAGACATTCAAGAAGGAAGTACAGAAATAACTGAGAATAATAGGAATTATATGGCACTGAAATCTGGTGAGGGCAGTCCTTATAAACCACTTCGAGGGAAAATCAGTGAGATGAATCAACAACAACAACCAAAGAGAAAAGGAAAAAATGTTGTAGCAGGTGTTAGAGACTTTTCTCGAAGAGTAACCAATCCTCTGTATAAAACTTACAATCCAGAAGGATACATCAAAAGTGAAGACGAGCTCTCTAGAGAGTACCGTATTTACTCTATTAGTAGCCTCTTCTTAGATCGACTATTTCAATTTAATGTAAAATCTATGTATATACAAAGACTTACAAAATTATACTCACTCAGTTCATAAAGTCATTTGCTACAGATTTGATTACACTGAGATTTTGAGTTGAGAAAACATGAGCAAGCGCCTCTTGCAATAATAAAGCAGTGAGGCCTTATTCACGATTTCTCTCACAATTTCAGTTCAAAATCTCCAGAATTTAGAAGTAGTCGCCATCAATTTTACATATTTAATCTATTTATTTATAGATATTCCTAAAAGCTTGGTACAAATTAATTAAAGCTCTCATCCCAAGTCTCACAAAATTGCATATATATATCTTGACCTAACATCTTCAAAAAAACTCGATCAACATTTTACATTGCTAAACCGAAAAAGAAAATATGAGGAATCAGAGGCTACTAATAGAGTAAATAAGGTTTATTGTAAAAATCACTGAGGAATTCAATGCTTTCCTTGGATCGTTGGAGTCTGATGGGAATTCAGGAGATTCGGTTCAAGTTGACGCTCAACTTCTTACTCGTATACTTCGTGATGAGTTGGAACTTCCAGATACATCTCAGGACAAACCACAAACTGACACTGTTAACCTAAACTGAAATAAAATATTGTTTACAAATTATCCCCATTCTGCATTCACATATATCTTCAATCTTTATGTAGTAAATATAATTTATTAATCATTTATTAATCACTGATTATTTATTTCCTTACTTTCTTTCATATTACATAAAGCACAGTGAACAAAGTATGAGGCAAGTGAAAGCATCATGAATTGCATTGAGGTGAAGCCTATAGCTGGAGAAAGTCATTACGTAATACATTGAGTGATAAGGTAGATGGCTCCGTCGCGCCATTTTTAAATAATTCTTACACCAAAAAATAAACATGTGACAAAAAGAAAATCTTCTTCATCCATCCTCAGCAAAAATTCTTGTTTCATCAATTTATCGTCATCATCCATCATCACAGTGTCAATTAATTACACATTCAGAACAATAATATCACCAACAAATATAAATAAATGATTGAGTAACACAAAGTAAAAAAGCTTTCAGGTAGTCCAACAACTTAAAATTATAAATTGAGTATAAAAATAATACATGGTCTAATTCTTTGATTTGTTTTTTAAACAGAACAAAATGTTGAAATTAATTCAAACACTACCAGGCCATAAAGGTAAAGTGTGGTCAGTAGCATGGGACTCAACAGGAACAAAATTAGCCACAGTTGGTGAAGATAAAAAGACAATCATTTGGTCATATGTACCATCACCTGAAGCCTCTTTATCTCAATATTCTTCAGGATCAACATGGCAAAGATTTACAACATTTGGTGATATTCATCAGAGAACTATTCGTGATGTAGCTTGGTCACCTTGTGGAAAGTTTATTGCTTTGGCTAGCTTTGATGCAAAAGTGACATTATGGGAGAAGAAATCTAATGGAAGCTTTGAATGTATTTCAACAGTTGAAGGACATGAGAGTGAAGTCAAAAGTGTAGCATGGTCACCATCAGGATCTTATTTTGCTACTTGTGGCCGTGATAAAAATGTGATGATATGGTAAGTTGTTTTTATTGACTTTTTTATATTTAATGATGATGATGACAATTCAACAATTTTGCGTTGGCTGTCGAAACTAATATATATTGCTCAAGTGTCATCAAAGTTTATATAAATTATGTACTACTAGCACGATATATATATTTCTCCACAATTTAGGTCAATGGCACCTGACCAAGACTATGAAGTGGATTGTGAAAGTGTGCTGACTTTGCATAGTCAAGATGTGAAAAGAGTTGTGTGGCATCCACATGAAGATATTTTAGCCTCTGCCAGCTATGATGATACAGTAAAACTTTATAGAAATGATCCAAATGATGGTGATTGGACTTGTAGTGCAACTTTAACTGGACATGAGTCAACTGTCTGGGCCATTGATTTTGATGAGAGTGGTAATCGTTTAGTCTCATGCTCAGATGATTTAACTTTACGAATATGGAAAAAGTCATCAGGAGAATCTTCTGGAGAAACTAAATGGACATTAGCTGGAGTATATCATTCTCATCATGATCGACCAATTTATGACATTTCATGGAACAAGAAAAATGGATTTGATCGCCTCATCATCAGGAGATAATACAATTCGAATTTGGAAAGAAAATGATGTTGGTGGTAATGAATTAAATCAAAATAAATTTCAAGAAATACATTCATTACTAGCTCATTCATCTGATGTTAATCGTGTCAAATGGAATCCAGTAATGGAAGATGTACTTGTTTCTGCTGGAGATGATGGCACGGTTAATATTTGGTTGTGGGTTAATAATAATACTTCTGATCAAATATTTTAACCAGAACTTTAATAGTTAGTCATACCATTTAAATTCAAAAAATAAGAGACAGCCAGTTAATTTTATATTAATATATCATGTTATCTATATTTACTTGTTCTTCTATTAGCTAAAACAAAATTGTTTTATACGCCGTATATATTGTTCAATAAACAGAAATGTCTAAAAAATATGTTAATAATGAGCTATACTTGATGTAATTATTAATTCATGATGACATTACATTAGACTTCTCTGACTGTTGTGTAATAGGATCATGGGCTATATCTCAAAAATACTTCAGATGACTAAACAATTTGGATCTTCAAAAATCTTTAGAGAGAGTAGAGCAACACAGAATATTTCATAGTAGTGATAATAATAAAAAGAGATTTAATTGGAAAACTAAACCATTAGCGTCTGAGGTGAGTTTTATCATAAAATATATAAAACGTTTTAGGACGACGTATCATAATTTTTAATATTTTGGTCATTAGGTATTAACTAGTCATCTGAGAAATAATAATTTTCCACCGTGGACATCATATTTTGTTAAATATAAAAATATCATAAATGATCAGAGAGGAAGATCTCATTTTAATTGGGAAATTAAACATAATGAGAAGATTGTCAATTATCATATATTACGTACAGGATGTTATCCATATATCAAGTATCATTGTACTCAACGTCCATTTCAAGATCTCACTGTTGAAGATACCTTTTTTCGTATTATTAAAATTATGAATTTAGGTAAGAAACATACATAAGAAAGAAGCACTTCATTTATATATAACTTTTCTATCTACTTTTATTTACATAGGTCTGCCATGTTTAGTAAGTTATTATCACCATGAATTTTTTTTCTTTTCATTTATATGTTTAATACAATTAAATTTATTTTTCTAGGCATATGGAATAGCTGCAATTTATTTGATTAGACATAAGGAAATTGTTACAACCTCCTCTGGTTGCGAGGTCCCTATATATTTTTTATATGAAGAAAATAAAGGTGCACCTTATTAAACCAATTTAACTTCTCAGTCATTTGCATAAAAACTCTATGCAATAACTTTTTGAACTTTTGCCATCACCTAAGCTCATTTTTCTTTATGTCACCACTACGCGTCTGTTGGGAATACATCAATCGCTCTGTCTATACTTAAGTACAACAATGCACAGAATGACATCCTTGATCAACTTCTATAGGTATATATGACATACTTCTCAAAGTTTGTTCTCACTCCATGTAAAATTTGTTGAAAAATACAAAACTAATGATTGAGTTAAATCAACATTGAACATCAGTTTAGTACATATTGTTCACGTCCTTGAAAGTTTTTTGTAACAATTCTTTCATCTGTATATATATGTACAACTAAGTGTAACTTGTCTCATGACAAAATTACAAAGTAGGTATCTTCTGATCTACCCACGCTAAGTACAAGTTAGTTCTCATTTTATTTTACTAGTTGATCAAAAGAGTGTAAAAAACTTGTATTGACTCTGTTACATTTTAATGATTTATTGAGTGTAAGAATTTCATGAGCTTCAAAGTCTCAAGTTCAGACTCTGCTTACAGCTCTTTTCTTTTTATGAGAGTTTCAATGGAAGAAGTACAAATGAGTCTCATTTAGAAAAAACTATTTGGAAACTTATGAAATGTAATACCGTAAATCTTTTAATAAACTGTGGGACATTTATTTAAATTGAAGTGCAATCTCAAGTGCCCATGTTAGACTAATGGAGACTCTGACTTTTTTTATTAGAGATAGGAATTTGTTGCTTAGAATTCAAAATGCTAGCTTAAAGATTCTAACCCAGTGTTTATTAGAGATCGGTGTTTATTAGTAAATGGACGGTAGTATTCTCACACATACATGTATATAAAAACTAATATATAGTATCAGAACATAGCGCATGTTTTCCACCTCTAGAGTTTCTCTCTCACACTTTTTCACCTTGTAGATTGTAGAATATATAAAAAGCTCTTGCGCCACAAAAATCTAACAGGACTTTGAGATTACTCATATATACTACATAATACATGTAGAGAGATGGAAAGAGAAAGAGAGAGAAGGAGAAAGGTAGCTCAACTCGGAAAATTCGGAGAGAAGTGAAAAGTAAAACGGAGCGGGAGTAGATTTTCTAAGCCTTCATTGCATAGGTATAATAGAATCAACAACGTGCTAGAGACATTCACTTGGACAAAGTATTAAGCAAGAAGAGCGTCTCTTCGTCTCTCTCACAAAAAACTTCCTTCCTAGTGTCCTGTACCTAGCTAATTTAAAGAATTACCAATTCATTTGTACTTGAAAGATATATAGACTCACGTATATATTGTTATATATACCAGAAGCCAAAAAATTTATTTTTAGCCAAGACCTTCATTACAATATATGTGCTATCATTATAACTACTTGTGCTTCAATTAAAACTTAAGAGAAAAAAATTCTTGTTGACAAATTCTGTGAGAGAAGATTGACAATCTAATACTCAGCATCACTCAAGAGGAAACATGAGAATTCAACGGTCTCGAGGTAAAAAAAAAGTTCTTGTAGTATTTTTATATAGGCTAATATTTTTTTTTATTTTGTTAGAATTAAATGAACTTAAGTACATATAATACACTTGCTACACTTTTTATATAGAAAATCTAACCACTTTTACTATGCACGCATATAACATACATTACACTTACTAGTACAAACTAATAACTAACTTTATTGTAGTGAAGAGTAGCATTGTAGGAAATGACTTTTTATCCCAATGTAGTAGCATGAGTCTAAAGCTTCTTAACTGAGCCATTGGGCCTGAACCATAATGCCACTGAAGAGAAAAAACAGAGTTGGGCCAGAAGTGAGCCAATAGGCAAATGCCTTTCTTTGGTGAAATTGAGTGGATTGTTGGAGTAGTGAGGAAGAGCACTTGGCCCAACTCATCTTTTCCCAATGGCATTTCGGTGGAGGCCCAATGGCTCACTTAACAAGCTTCAGCCTCATCTAATGCTACATTGGTAAAAAAAATCATGAAGCCTCTAAGCTGTCTTCATCACTGTTTACTGGGATAGCTGAGCTACATTAGAGACTCACTGTTGATATCAAATCAAGCAATTTAGAAGCTTCACATGTAATAACGTTATGTAGAGTATATTAGTACTATATAGTCTCACTCTCTCATCAATACGTAAAGGTTAAAAAAAATGCTTTGCCATAGTGTTATACACACGTGTATGTNATACGTAAAGGTTAAAAAAAATGCTTTGCCATAGTGTTATACACACGTGTATGTATATTAGTGCATTATGTAGAGAGCTCTCTTGTCCTAAATTATAATGAATTCATACTCAAGTATTTTAGACTATACGACAAATTATATGTAGAGCTCTTTTTTTATATAGACTAAAAATAGTTTCTAGCATAGCGTATCATCATGTCATTATTTCTATATCGTGTTCTTTATAATTTCACTGTGTAATTGGTTATTTGATCTACCAGACCACTATATAAGTATATATGGTCAGGCTATATACTGTAGAAAATTAAATGATAGTGATGTTTATAAATACTTCATCCTATACTCTCACCACTAGCAATGTTTTGTCTTAATATAATAGTTTATATGTACTATATGTAGTAAGCTCTGACTTTATAATTCTGTTTATAGTGCTATAGTCTCAGGTATTATTATATAGTGTTTATTTTAGCTAAAGTACATTTGTGAGTGACAATATGCCATATTATGTTTGAGCAACTAGATAATGTCAGTTGTCAGAAAGACGTAAAGTTAACTAATGTCTAAGATATTCTTCTGACAGTAGTGACAGATGCTCAACTTTTTGTATCAAGTTGGATTCGTAGTCCAAATATTTCATGTTTTCTGTTCCTTGCATGAAAAAATGATAGCATCGGTTACCCATGAGCTTCATTGCTTTTGCATTTTGTACTTTCACCAAATTACTTACTAACTATTGTAAATTATACGTAATTACCAAAGTAATTCCCAACACAATCAATTACTATGTGTACTTAGGAGAAGCTCATGTTTTATGGCCAACGATTTTATCAGTAACTAGAGTCAAAAGATACAGCAGCAAATATAGATTCAGATTCCGGAATTACTTCCAGCACACATTTCTACCTAACTCTGGAATTTTGATGAGAAATGGGATTTTGAGTTGAGAAATCTCGAATAGCGCCTCTTGCATAGAGCCAATGCATTGAGGCCTTCCT
>VCNE01001254.1:0-24455 GCA_009869805.1 Oncopodura yosiiana
TTGAGTATTTTGAATGAATCTTGCAAACGTGAATATATGTGTTGTATTTTCTTCTATACATTCAAAAATATGTGATATAAGTGTATAAATGAATAAATACAAATTAATTAGTATATAGTAATGATCTTACTGTGATGAAACAACTCAATCTTAAGTATTAATTTTATATACATTACTATTCAGATAGAATACTGTATTTCAGGAATTACATTTATGAGATGACATAACTCTTTTCAAGGGCTTTTTATAAAGCGTGCTGTGCAAATCAGATGAGACGATGACAAGTTAGTTAGCTACTGGTAGAAACTAGAAAAAAGTTTCTTGTGTATGTACTTATATGCAAATATTTCAAAGTACTCAAAATTGATTATAAAAAACTTCCCATAAATCCAGTTGAACGAGTATGAAGAATATATATACCTATGAAGTAAACAATTTACAAGTCAAGCAGATGTCCTTCACTCTTTTCATCCTAATTATTGCATGAATGCATAGGTCCACAATCGTAAACGACAATTCTCTCTAGCTAATAAACACTAAAATATATTATTTACAACAAAAAGCATACAGATATTATATTTATATTTTATTGCACGTAACGTCTACCACCAAATGCATACATTCTCAAAAATAATAATTTTCAACCTTTAAGCAAATTTAGTTTGTGGGAATAAATTTTATAATCATTTATAATACGACCCTTGCATTGCATTGTACATTGTACCTCTCACAATGTCGTCCTCTTTTCATTCGTTATTACATGATAGGAGGACGATTTTAATGAACTTTGTACTTTTATTAATTTCAGTGTCAACCATACGTCATGTACCATACATAATAAAATAATTCAAAAATCTTGAATTTTGATTACTTTCATTCAACCCAATATAGTCACTTGTCAGAAATCTCTTGCATGCTCTGTACAAGGAGAAAATAGCAAGTGTTATAATATTTATTGACCTATTAAAATAAAAACTATTAAACATTTTAGTTTCATTAATAATAACTTAATTTCTCATGAGATACAAGTGATAGTACTATTTACTAATATTCTACATAAATAAAGTAATGTTTGGGTTTAGAAAAAAATTATATCTCATCTAATAATTCTTGATTTCAGTGCCAAATCACTACTACTAGTAGTTCTTCATGCCATAAATTAAAATTACATCACTAGTCCATTAAAATGTATTATTAATAAATATATAGTGATGACATAATCTCTATCTTTCTCCATTCTATAAAATATAATCTTTTCGCTTCTCTTCTCTCTACCATTGTTAACCTTTTAAGATCTTCTCTCACATATAGTTTATTTTAAGGTACATATATTATTATCTTGGACAAAAGTAAATTATGACTCAAGTGATGAAATGCTAATGAACCAACCAACTCAAAGTACAGTCTCTCTACTGCATTCATTTTTTGAGTAATCCTTATGAAATTTGATGAGGTCACATTGACATTGATATATACTTACTTACTTTGACTTTTAAGAGTTCTATAAGAGTATTAGTATCAAATGCAGCTTTTAATAAATTACATATTAGACATATATACATACATATCTCACATATTTGTATGTGCCGACTAATGTACTTATGATATGATAGTATATTATGTGATATATTGCACGTAACATTATTATAATTGCCCATCTGATCTAACGAAATCCAAAGTGCAATTCTAGACTTAAAAATGCAAAATCTCTCTCGTATCATACGTATTGTTGCTTGAAGAAAGAGGAAATGTTGAGTAATCTTAGATAAGAGGCTTATTTTAGCACTTTAGTCACTTGTATTTGTAGAGAGAGATATATGAAATTATGAATACATTGTAGCACTTGTTGTACATAAGTTTACTTTGCTACACTTGAGAGAAATTAGGTGTACACGGTAATAATATCTATAATTTTACATTGCTATTACTCAGAGAGAGAGAAAGATTACATGCTAATGTTCATAAAAACAATACACAAAAGTAAGATACTTATAGACAAATTCTAGTAACCTCCTTCTAATTTATTAGTTTCTACATAAATATATATGTATATCTTGTTATATATAGAGAGTCACAGCGTTAAATTCTATAGCTGACTTGTGGTCTGATCTCATGCACACTATGTATTATATAATTGTTGCGTAGTGCGTGTTGGACTTAAATAGTTCTACTACTACTTCATTATAAGGTGAATTATGAGTGAAATGCACAAGTCCTAGTTAAATTCTAGTGATGCAAGTGAAATTAATTCCGCAATAATAAAAACTGGATTGGTAGGTATAAATCTAGTCCTCTATAATGCTAAATGGTTTCGCTTCAGATGTCAAGGTCATCCCTTAAGTTTATTTTGTCGTTGTTGGGAGTTCTTAATTATTAGACTTTGTATGTATTGACTATTTTTATACATCATGTAGTACTAGAAAGATACAATATGCTAAACAACTAGAAACAACGACCATTGAATGTAGTACGAGTCGTAAAGACATAATACCAACACTACACGTCTTACTATAAACTAACAAGTTTACAAGATATTTAGACATACCAGCAATAATAGTTGGTGTTATTTTGTCTCTCACTATACAACTATACAACCTTATTTTGCAAAGGAGTGATGAAGTAACCTTCAGTAGTAAAAATGAGATCTACATACTTGCTTCTAGTTTGTGGCATATAATAATGTAACCCTCCTATCTTTTACCTGACTTTGACTTTGTTCCTGTATACTACATAATATTATGTAGTTCTCTACTGATTTCATGAGAAGGTACTTATGATTACATAGTAATATAGGTAAAATGTTACAGAGCCTTGCTAGAGATGTTGCTACTTTTTCCCAATAAGTGTATTCTAAAGAGAGTTTAGTCAGTATTTGAGTCTAAAGGTGTCAAAAACAGTGTGCACTTCGGTCCACTTGAAATTTTTTTTGAGTATTGTAGTGGATTGCAGCATATTTAGTGATTGCAACATTATAGTATTACAAAAATGCGTCCAGGTGCTAGAACAGGTAAGAAGAAGAAGAATTGGGACTTTTGTGATGTGACCTACTTATAGTATATAGTTCTTCTGAAAAGTGAACGTTTATAATTTGTGATTTGTTTTTAGGTCTGATTCCAGGCATGCTGGAATTTTTAGGTGAGTTTTATTAGTGTTTAAAGTAATGTGTATTCCAAGAAGTGAAAAAGAGACTAATGTGAGACATTTTTCTTGTGCAGTTACAAATTTAGCAACTATATTTATGTTGAATTATTGGATGGAAAGCTCAAATGGATCGTACTCAAATGAGAACAGAGAATAAAGCAGATACTTTTGATTTCATTATAGGTGAGAGTTCAAGTTATATAATAATACGACACTTGTTATTTGATGGGCTTGATCTAGCTGGGGCTACTTTCAGACACTTATTGCACTTAAACGTCGCGACAACATGACACCTTGACTGTGACAAATATTTTGTAAGAGTATAGGTCAGTAAAGTGGACGCCCTTCAATGTCAAATTGACATTGTCATATTGTCAATAATCAAATGCTCAAATTTAATGCAAATTTTTGTATTTTTTGATTTGCATCAACAGTGGGTGCAGGATCGGCAGGGTACTTTAAAATACTTTAATTACATATAGGAATGCATGTAATAAATTGAGTTTTCCTTATTCTTTAGAGCTGTACTGGCAAACAAATTATCAGAAAAATATGACGTGCTGTTACTAGAAGCAGGCGGTACTTTTCATCATCCTTTAATTAATGTAAGTTATTCTTTGAAATTTCTAGCCTAGTTACATAATAAGTATTATTATAACACGCAATGAATCCACACAATTTATAATGTATTAGGTTCCTGTTATGTTAATAAACAATCAAAACAAATTTCCTCATGATTGGAGGTAATAAGAGCTCAAGTTGTAATTCTCCAGTCAAGACTAATAATTATAATTCTGAGTAGATATCGAACAGTTCCTCAAACTCATTCCTCATTTGGCTCAACCGGTAATATTACTTTTTGGCCAGCTGGAAAAGGACTTGGTGGTTCAAGGTAGAGCAAATTTAGCTCTTACTTAATAAAAGATTGTGTATGTATAATTTCAAATATTTTTTGTAGTTTATTAAATGGCATGGTCTATATCAGAGGTCATGTACAAGGTTTTGACACTGTTGGAAAACGAATGGGAAATGATATCTGGTCACTGAAGAATGTCCTAAGGCATTACTTAAGCTTGGAAGATTATCATGGTCATTTTGAAGATAGTAGTAATGGTAATAAGATATACATAGCTTCCTTCCGTTCTGTTGTCTACTAATGTCTCATGTTGCCTCTTTCACTCTTATAGGAACTCACAACAGTGGAAATAATCAGATGTATATTGACAAAGGCTATATTGCTCCTGTTATTGATACAGTTATGAAAGCTGGACAAGAGCTTGGCTATAAGATGAGGTATGATGATAATTAAATAAAGAGTCTTAAGACGTAGAATATAAAGCATTTTGTAATATCATAACAGAGATCCAAATGTTGGGGCACAAACTGAAGGATTTGCTCCTATGGATTTCCATCAAAAAAGAGGAATAAGGTACAAGAAACAAATCATTTTATGGACTTTTGAATAAAACTAAAAAATCTATCTAATTACTATGCAGATGGGACGCATATCGTGGGTTTCTAGAACCAATTCTTAAAAGACCTACTTTAACCATAAGACGATTTTCTTTCGTTACAAAGGTGAGTGTAAATTGTAATTAACTTAAACTTCAAAGAATTACCACAAAACAACAAGAGTGGAATTAGCTTTTATTATTTATGTTCTGGTTTGACCATGTCCCTACAATGTATTATTTTTTTTGGTATGTGTACCTTGTATTTAGGTGTTATTTTCTGAAGATAATGAAGCTTATGGTATGTACAAAAGACACTGATAGAATACAAAATTAACTTTTGATGAACTTGTATAATTTTACTAAATTCTATTTCAATGTCTTTCCTCTGATCATTGTATAAAGGTGTAGAATATGAAAGGCATGGTGAAACTAAACAGGTCAAGGCTAAGAAGGAAGTCATATTGTCTGCTGGTGCAATTCAGTCACCTCGTATACTGATGCACTCAGGTATGGGTACTTAATTATTAACAAGAATAAATTAAGAGGATTATTTAAGACTTATATATATTTTTTGGCTTTTGTATTTTAGGTATAGGGCCAAGGAAGCATCTTGAAGAGATTGGAGTATGTAGTACATCGTTGAAATTTACACATGACGTAACTCTTTAATTTAAACTTTTTTTGTAGATTAAACCCAGAATAGATTTACCTGTGGGACAAAAATTACAAGACAAATATGGCTCGATGATTGGACCCTTTTTTGTCAAAGAAGGAATGTCATTTTTAATGCCAAGAGATATCAACGCTCAATCAATGATTAGATATGCAACAACAGGTCAAGGGCCGCAAGCGTCTTCCAGAATTGAAGGAACTTATACATTCAAAAGTAAAGTTGGAAAAGAATTGAATGTTAATCATTCTGATGTCTTTACATATATTTTTGCTCATTCTACTGACTCTGGCTTTGAACGAGATATGTCGCAAAGTATTAATACAAGAATAGATATCTTACGCTCATACTACAAGATGTGGGAAGGACAAGATAGCTTTTTACAATTAGTTACAATTCCTAAACCATTTGGTCATGGTACACTCAAATTAAAAGATGCTGATCCACATTCTCATCCTTTGATCGATCCTAAATATTTGCAAGATGAACGTGATCTCAGAGTATGATATATAGTTGTTTATTACAAATATTATGAAGATTTTTATAAAATCGTTTCATTTATATAGACACTAGTGGAAGGAATTAAATTTGCTGTACATCTCGTTGAAAATACAACAGCATTTAAAGAAGTTGATGGTCGAATGCTTCCAATTCCATTTCCTCCATGTGCATCTGAAGAATTCCGTTCAGAAAAATATTGGGTTTGTTTAGCAAAACATACTACAAGCACTGCCTATAAATATTGTGGGACAGGTGAGAACATAAAAATTATTTCAATTAGTTGGTTCGGATAGAATGATCTTATACATATTATTTTTTATTTCTTTACAGCTCCAGCAGGTACAAAAGATGATCCTTTTGCAGTAGTAGACTCATTCCTAAAAGTATATGGCACTAAAAAACTTCGTATAGTGGATGGTTCAACTATGCAAGAAAAAGAAGTTTCTGTCAATCAGTCAACTTGTATGATGATGGGATCATTAATGGCTGAAGTTATAATGAAAGAATATGATGAAGCCAATAAAAATAGCAATAGTGAAGATGTCAATTCGATATTTTCATCATCATCTACTACCATTTAAACATTTACATATAAAATAAACTTCATATATTTATATCTGTGTTGGTTTCGCCATAGAGTTCCTTGAGTTATTATTGTATGTACATCATATATTTAGTATTTTGTATAATATTATATTATGAATGAAGTCACTTATTGTTTGTCAGTGCTACTATATCACACTATTAATATTTATGTAGAGTAAGTAAATACTTTGTATGTTGATACTTTTTATTGAAATAAATTAATGACGTAATCAGTCTAATGTATGTGAGGAACAATGACTCACTTTTTTTTTATCTTTTTAATACTGACTTTGTGCAACTAAAAGAAATAAATGACCTAATTTACTGGAAACACGTAAGATTATAAAGTATTTGCTATCTGTTCTTCTTACTATTTTGCTAAACGGGATGTGGTCTTCCTTTACTAATCAATTTATTGAATAATTTGATAAATGAATCACATATAATAATCATTTTCTTAGTCTGGTCATTGCAAGCAGCAGTTAAATTCCTAACATGTTTTTACATTCTAGAATCATCATTCTGTTTATTTTTTGTAATAAAGTATCTTCACAGTTTTACATGTGCTCTAATGAAGACTCTGAAAGATTACTGGAGATAATTGGGAATGAGTAATTCTAGTATAAAAATTATATAAATAATTATTTTTAAAAAATTTTATTATATGTTGATTACAGTACCAGAGTAGACTATAACTTAACGCTGGATTGCCAAAATCCTGTAAATGTGTCTGCTAAACTATTCACTGATGTATATGGTGACAACTACATTAATCACTTTGGCTATCTTGCAATTTTAAATGCTTCTACGACGGCATTTTATGACTATTATATGTATTGTATCTTGGAAGATGATAAGTAATCATGACCATTTCGAAATGAAAATCAATACCCCAATTTATTATTTTCGGTTGCAGAGAAAACAACGATAGCATCATTGTTCAATATTGTCCAGTAGAATGTTCAGAACATCAACCATGCATCAGAAGTTGTTGTCCAGTGGGTCAAGCGTTTCATGATGGTAATTGTACAGATACTGAGCTCCATTCACAGTTTTTCAATTATGATGATTTAAATACCACAACTCACTTTCAACATTATGTCTTACCTTGTCCAAATGAGTATAAAGTGTCGTATTTCAATAAAGACAAAAAGTAAGTTGCATTAGATTATGTATATGTTATAGAAATAAATTGTGTTATTTTGTTGATATTTTCAGTTTTGAATTTCTTCCAGACGGTACATTGCTATATCGCTCTCACAGTTGCAGAGAGACAAAGTTACATGATTATTTTTGTGTTGATACCATTTTGAATAGTAATGAGTTTGTTGCTTTGACTTGTGACAAGTTGATATTTGCCTCTGAGGTTTGTGTACACAAGCTAAATTTTTTGAAGTGAATTAATTACGTAAATTTTTCTTTTTGCAGAAATATCACTATCCAAGACATTTAATTGTAGCTTATGTATCCTCATTTCTTTTGCTACCTACTGGAATAACTTATATTCTTCTGTGGAATATTCAGAATATTCACGGTAGATACACAATTTAATTAATGTGATAATATTTGAGAATTTATATATAATTTGATTTCAATGTCTATAATAGGCTGGACAGTTTTTTCATTTGTTATATCAATGTTTCTTATGTTTGTATTCGATGGAAATTCTTATTTGTTGGGATTGATGGTTGACACAGCCTTCCACAGTTCATTTATATGTACTGCCAATGGTAAATTATGTTACATTTTTGTAGTTGAAAATGTTTTGAGTTAGAAATATTACTTTTTCAGGCGTCCTTGCTCATTTTACAAATCTAGCCATGTTTTCTTGGCTATCAGTCATAAATTGGGATTTATGTAAAACATTCAAGTAACCAAGTCATACTAAATCTATTACTTTTCTTCCAATTAGATTATGTTAAATTATTAATTTCCACAGAACTCTGAAGCCTAATCCATCTGAAAGGCATGGGCAGAAACATTACTTTTTATGGTATGTCGCTTTTGCTTGTGGTTTACCAACTTGTGTTGTTTCAATTGGACTTTTTCTTGATTTGATGTATCCGTAAGAAGTTTAATTAATTTACAAATATGTAAATATCAATGTTTATGATTCATGCTTGTTTCATTGACTCCAGTGACTCCAAAGATTTAGTTGTTCCATCTTATGGAGAATATTGCTATATTTCTGAATGTGCAGAGGGTTACTACTTATATTATATAAAAGCTGTTTTACTTTGTGGAAATTGTACATTGATGGTTGTCACATTTGTAGCTGTTTTCAAGCTTAAAAAGAAAACTTATAATATACAGACTTCCAATTCAAATGATCAACTTCTTCAAACGTACAAAACAATAATAATAACACAACTATTGAAAATGATTATATATATCCATATATAATTCTGTTTATAGATTCTTTCTCATTGTAAAACTATGTTTAGTTATGGGAATTTTATGGGGCTTCGATATTATTTACTGGTTATTTGAAGATGATGGAAGTGGTAATTTTTGGTAGAGCAAAAAACACAATTTGATAAAATTTATCATATAAAAATTGTTGATTATATTATTATAACTTTAACAGGTGGTTCACTTTCGACCTAGTCAATCTACTTCAGCCTATATTAATCTTCATAATTTTTGTATGCAAGAAACGAACATTAAATCAATTAGAATTAAGATATCCACGTCTATCAGGTAAATTATTACTATAACTTATTGACTTTCAGCAATATAACTAAACCTATGTATCTCTTATGATTCGCAGCACTTGCTAGAAAATTACATATTTCTACTATAAAGATTCCAGATGTACCTTTAAATCTATATGACTAGTGAAAAAATAAATATATTACTCTTTCTTTTATATTTTTTATTTCTCGTGATGATTGTATTACAATAAGTCATCGATCATGGTTGGTTGGTTGGTTGGTACAATTTCGTATTGCATTGTCAAGTCATCAGTGCCACTACTTATTATAAATTCTTTTCGGAACACATTCAGAGAAGGACATTTTTGCACATTTATATATAATACATTTGAGTATTATTCTTATTAGCTTATAACTTCCTGTAATAAGAAGTCTAGACTCTCTCAGTAAATGTCTACAACATTGTCAAAAAAACATCCACATTTCTTCATTACTTATAGTAGTAGAGCCGTAAACTTGAAAACAATACAATTATATAGGTTTATATAATTATACAATTTTACATATGTGTCAGCCTATTTTTTCTTATATACTGAGCACTCGCAATTATTTTGATGGTAACTCTCTTGGCATGTATAATCTTTTTTAAATAACAGTAATCATCATCATCATCATTACTAATATATGATGTGAGTGACATATGCAAAGATTTTTAGACGATAGGGCAGTTACTTACTTGTATGACAAGTCCCATGTGTATATGTACACAAATATTTCAACTTGCTACACACAAGATAATAATAATATAATAATATTACATTATATATATACTTATATAGTGAAATTAAAAATAATACGTGGTTCAAATATTGTTTATCCTGTAGCATTTAAATCTCATTTTTCCACTACTCTCATTTCATGCAAACAACTGGCTACACAACATATTCTACAAAACAACAAATGTTCATAATATATATTCACTCTCACTACAACAAAAAATACAACATCATTCTTCAAACACACTTACACACACTTCCATGTATTATATATTATAGTTAACATTTATAATGACACATTTAAGATTATTATATATTTTTCATATATGAAATATTAGTTAACAGTCTAAATTTGTATGACATTTTGAGTTTTTAGTTGTATAGTTTGCAACTTGTTGTATATAAAATTAATATACGTGTGTATGTGGACGACTAGGAATAGGCTTTTTTTCTAATCTAAACTTAAATTATCATGGTAGTCTAGAACCATTTCTGATGCAATAGATCCCAACATCATAGCAGTACATTGATTGACACTCACTTCATTTTCTTGAAGTACTGAGCCATCAATAATTCTTAGACCTTTGACATGTTTCACTCTCAAAAATGGATCTACGACAGCTTTTGGATCGTCATCAGTGCCGACAGGTGCAGTAGCACAATATTTATAGGCTGTTGCAGTTGTATGTCTTCCAAGACATGTCCAATATTCACGTGATTTAAATTTTAGTTTGTCGCAACCAGGATATGGAATTGGAAGTAATTTGGCATTGATCTCTTTCATACTTTTTGATTTCTCGACAAGTTTAGCAGCAAACTCAATTCCTTCTGTTAGAATGTCAACATCTCTTTGATTTTGAAGGTATCTAAATAATTTTATATATAAAACATTTAGACTCATTTGTTTTACTGTTTATATACTTTATTATCATTGGAAAATATCTTACTTTGGATCCAAGAGTGGAGGAGAATGTGGATCTTTATCTCTTAATCTTAATGTACCAACAGCAGCAGGCTTAGGGAGTGTCACAAGTTGGAAGAAACTATCATGACCTTCTAAATATTTGTAGTATGTTCTCAAAATATCTTTGCGGGCATTAATAGCCAGAGACATATCTCTCTCAAAACCAGAGTCAGTAGAATGACACAGTAGATAAGTAAAGATATCAGGATATCTGTTCAGTTAAAACATGGAAGTTAAGAATTTTTAATAAAACAAGAGTGAATTATTATATTAGTAAAACTTACTTGTAACCTTCTTGTTTAGCTAAAGAACTTCTCATAGTATAAGTTCCTTCTAAACGAGTAGAAGCATAAGGACCAGTTCCAGTTGTGGCATACTTCAAGAAATTAGTTGGTGACAAATCCCTCGGCATTACAAATGAATTTCCATCATCTACAATGAAAGGTCCTACCAAAGCACCTAAATAATTCAAGAAAAATGTTATTGCAAGTTGTATCTATGATTTAATTTTAATCAAGTGTTTTCATACCATATTTATCCTGAAGCTGTTCTCCCACAGGTAAATTAACTTTGACTGGTAGACCAATATCTTTTAAATGATCTTTTGGACCGACTCCGGAGTGCATCAAAATACGAGGTGTCTGAATGGAACCTGCACTTAGGATGACTTCACGTTTAGCTTTAGCAATACGTTTTTCACCGTGTCTCTCATATTCTACCCCATAAGCTTGATTGTCATCACCAGAGATTAGGACTTTTGTTACAAAGGAGAATTTTCGCACTGTCAATGTAGGTCTATTTAGAATTGGTTCGATGAAGCCTTTGTAAGAGTCCCATCTAAATAGATGAACAATTTTAGAGTTATAACTTAAGGTAACTTGAATTCATATAGACTTGTTATGGAACTTACCGATAACCTCTCTTGCTGTGAAAATCCATTACGGCGAATCCTTCTGTTTGTGGACCTTCTGGATTTGGATCTAATTTATGATAAATATTGACATATAAGACCTGTGACTAAATCTTATATTTATAAATCTAAAATTACAAACCTCTTTCTTTGAAACCAAATTCTTTTCCAGCGTTAATGACATTGTAAACCAATGGACTTATGTCACCTTTCTCGATTGACATTCCACCTCCTGTCCCGTGTATCGCTATAAAGAGTAATTGACTCATTCATTTCTTATACACTAAAATACGATAAGAAATATATACTTACATGCATCATAATGTCCATTATAGTCTTCCAATTGTTTATAATGTTTGATAACATTATCCAGTTTGAATATAGGATTTTGAACCCGATTCGCCAAATGACTAAACCCTTCTACACTACCTCTTATATAAATCATTCCATTAATCAATGAACTACCACCAAGACCTTTTCCAGCTGGCCAAAATGTCACCTGTGAAAAAATAATTAGTTCATTGATTTTTTAGCATTACTGTAATTAATATAAGCACGTGTACGCCTAGTGCTAATAGCAAATCTTTAGAACACATTGCCAAATATGTAATGCAGCAATCTCAATCTCTCTAGGTTTTTGCGAAAATACATGCTGCTTTTGCATAATAGATCTAGAACTAGAGTCTAACATCACTATGCTAGTATTGATACACATAATGCACACATTATATCATTGTTATATATCTAAGCTACAATAAGAGATTAAGTGCATTGCCTTTTTAGTGAAGAAATAGTCTTCATGTAACATTTGTAAAAATTCAGTGCAATAAATAGATATGTTAAGGTCTTGTATATGTAGCTAATTTAAATCATCTAGCATGTAATTGCTAATTTACTACATAACCTTAATAACAAGTATTATTATTAGTACACACCATCATCCGCTCTAAGGTTACTACTCTAGTACACTTTTACTCTTACTACGACTTATGAACTGCACTAGAGTATAAAATAAAGTGATAAAAAGTCTAAAAAACTGTAATAATGTAACATGTTAATCCTTTTTGCTCACTCACTGCTCATTTGTTATATAATCATAGCATTTGATGTAATGGACTAAAATATGTAGCTTGATGATTTGCTCATGATTTTACTTTTACGAAAATCAACGTACCGGCCAGGATGGTAGCAAAAGTGGAACTAAGCCAATATTTACATATTATCTAACTAGAGCAATGTTAAGATTCTTTAATGTTTGTTAATTACTTGAATTTGACAATTTGTGAAGTTTCTTTAACTGAAGTATAGAAATAACAAATCGTTTTCTAAAAAATTATCACACGACGTCTAAATTCAACAGAGACGCGACAACAGCTTAAATTATATTAAAAGTCTCACAAATTGCAAATAAGGAAAAGACTTTTAGCATCTCATGTCATGTTTAGCTTAGGAATTCTCCTCAATTTTCCTTTTTGCAGATGCTAATTTACAAATTAGCAATTTATTCAAAACTCTTGAAGACAGAGTGAATGAACCCCAGAAGAGTATATATACAACATATATCACATCTCTCTTATTGTTGCTGAATTGAAAAAGTAGAACGATGAAATATTAAATGAAATGGAAAACAAGTCTTCTAACCTACTTTGAGCACAATGCCTTTTTTACATAGGTTATAGAGAGATACTACAAATTGTACGCCTCTATTACAGGATAACTATATACATATACGTAACATTCTTATGAGTCAGTAGTTGTAGTAGAGATTATAGAGTTGTTATATAATACTACACTGATGTGTAATGTGTAATAACTAGTTAGTAATCTTAGCGGCGTGCTCATGTAAAAACTAACTATATATGTACTTCTGGTTTTCCTAACCTAACACTGCAACAACAGACAATGTCAGTCAGTCATTACTGCTATCCTTTGACTTGACATTAATAGTTTTGAATGCGATGATGCACTTTGAAAAAATTTTAGAATTTCTTACATTTCCAGTTGCACCAAATGATGAATTTGTTTGAGGCACAGTTCGGTATCTGCAAAAGAGTAAATAAAAGATTAGAGAAAGGTTAAGTTAAGCAGTCAAGAATAGTTGAGACGAGTCATACCTCCAATCATGAGGAAAGCGATTTTGATTATTGAAAAACATGACAGGTACATTGATAAACGGATGGTGAAAGTCTCCACCAGCTTCGAGTAGTAAAACATTATAATTCTCAGATAATTTATTGGCAACAACACATCCAGAAGCTCCAGCACCAACTATATAAGAAAAATGGTTCATTTAGTATCAGTTTGCCTCATGAGAAAGTTCTAAAGTGAACTCACCAACAATGAAATCAAAAGATTCAACCGGACTCTCAAACTTGGCTTGCATCTAGAATAAAAAATATCATGATTAGTCAATTATGCAAAAGCTAGCAAAATGTCATTTTCTTCTTACATTATCCATTTGAACTTCCATCCAATAGTTAAGTAAAAACACAGTTGACAAATTATTAACAAACCAATCAAGGACCGTAATCCACATTGTCGCCGACCTCGAGCCACGTGGTATTAAATTCATTTTGGCTAATTGATTGACTTTGTTGTCTACTTTCGTGAAGAGTTAAAAAAGTGACACTTTTAAACGTCCATTAAAACTATAACTGATTAATCTCACTTTTACACTAATAAAACACCATCAACTTGAAACACGTGCTTCAAATTCCACAGAAGCCACTACTGCTGGACAAGATGTCCTAAACTAATAATAATAAAGTAGCAAAATATGATATGTCAATATATCCACAAAACTTGACTACAACTAAGTAGCTCACTAGACAAAGATCACAAGTTAAATAACAACAATCATCCAGTTGAGTTTGACTTTTGAGTACGTTGTTGGACAGAAAGAGAGAAAGAAAAAACAATATATTGTACAGTAATACTAATATATAATACATACCCCTTTACATAATTGGATATGAGATTACGTTATTTGTGCAAAAGTGCAAGTGAGTACAAGTCATAGTCATGAGTTAATAATTTTTTTAGCAAAGGAGGCAAATCAACAAAAAAGTGTACTCTCCAATGTACTCTTGATGTGAATGAGTACCCTTCATCATTTTCATATGAGATGCACATTGCTAATGCTAAGACTTTGGAGAATGCAACAATGATACAAATTGCTCTTGGCTCTTGGCGTCCCCTTTTTCTACATTAGCAACAATATATTTATATATATGGTACATCTCATCCATTACTACTTGCACATATGGTGCACTAACTATAATGCTAAAGATCACTCTTATATAAGAAAATAGGCTACTATGTATAATGTACATATACTGTGTATGAAAGTGAATGTAGGTGAAACAAGGTTAATGGTCACAAGTTGCTTGACCACTTTGCCTTGCTGTGGACTATTATATAATGTATATACCTAGATATATATATACAGATATCTGAATGAATTCTGAATATCACACCAACCCATTTTGAATGACTGTAAATGAGTCAAAGCAAATAGTCAATTATTTTTGAACTAATAATAAGCTTCTAGCTTCTTTTAGTTTTATTATTTTAGAAAAAGCAATAGAAAAAGTTGAAATTCAAGAATTAGTGCAATTTGGGTTTTCTAGACTCAAAAGAAGCTAAAATAGTTAAGAATGACGGAAGCTAGAAAAGAATGTAAAAATAGTGTCTAAAAAGTCCTAACTCATTATAATAGAGTGAAAGTACTTAACTGATGTAATGTAATACAATAGGCAAAAATTAGAACAGTAATGCTTAAATTAGCTTTAGAAATTTGGTGAAAGAGAATTTGTCCTTGCTTCTAAAAACTGCTGAGTAATTGTCGCTTTCTTTTCCATTGACTTTTTAGACATCCCGTTAGCCTTGCACTTGACAAATTGTTCATATAATACTCTTTTTCTAGTTTTGTAGACAAAGTCTTGTTTTATTGTCAAAGCCTTGACCTAACCTAAAGCCAATGAACTGTTTAGGCACAATCTATACTATGTACATACGTACATGTAGATGACAACAGCAATAAATTATTTTAGTCATATTTGTCCTACAGGTACATTTATTTTCTTGTGTCTTCGTCGTTTTTCCTGTTGTACTCAAAGTAGGTCAAAACTTGACATCAAAACGGGTCAATCCTATCACTGTATCTCTGCTAATAGAAAGAGTCAGACAAAATGACAAGTCGTGTAGTTAGTTTGTTAGTGTAGCTACGTGATTTGGTTGAAGTTAACTAAGTAAAATGTGAAAAGTTGTGATGAGTGAGTGTGAGTAGTTTTTTTACGCAATAAGCAAGAAAGAAGCTGAAAGATTAGTATGACATGACACACGCTCTTTTTTTCTTATCAACAGTGTTTGTTGTTAGTGTACAGCTCATTTATTAGGACAGGACAGGAGGAGTCCCTTTTTCAATCAATGACGCAATATATTTTTGTCCTACAATGTCGCGGTTTGCAGTTTGCTTGATCTCCCACTTAATTTGACTATATTTATTTATTTCTAGTTTTTTTGGTTCTCTAACTATAATATTATCTCTTCATATTTGCTAATCAACAAGTATTATCTTGTGACTTTTTTGACCTTTCATGAATATCGAATAGAATTGCAATTTATAATTATACGTCTATAGCGAAAAGAAAAGCCTCAATTTTATTGCATGCCTCATGATTTCATTTTCCATAATGCCATAGACGTCTATAGGTGAGAGAAATGACTTATTTAGTTGACCTTGCATGTATAATTTTGAAGAATTATTATTTGGACAAATAATTAGAGTTATTGCAATCAAGATCAACGCAACGCACGAGATTCGCAAGTGCGTGCAGTCGACAGAAAAAAAACACTGTCGTCATTATTCTACTAAAAAATTTGGGGACACAGAAAACAAAGTTTATAATAATTGTTATTTTTGTACATTTTTTACTACCAACTTGACTACTGACTTGAATTCCTACACCAGAAAAAATGGTACACGCTATACATGTCAGCATGTCACATAAAACTAAAGCGAAAAGTGTTAATCTGATGTATGGTACAAGTTTATTATTATATCAAAACTTTAGTTAAGATGTCACGGCTGAGAAATTTATAGTAAGACTCATGTTACAAATTATTCATCACAATCTCATAATTATTTGTATTTCTCATATAATAATTTATTCTCTTCAAGTCAAAAATGTATAAAAATCCCAAGTAAAAATCATTACGTAATAATCATCACAGCTTGAGATTTATTCTAGAGCTTATTAGTTTTTACTTTAGCCAAGTGATTTGTATCAGTCTCTCTCTCTACTGTATAGTACAAATGATTGAATTATTTATCTATACTCTGCTACTGTAATGCTAATAATAATTATTGCTCAAGACAAATTCTTATGTACATAGAGTTAAAATGAATTGATTTGTTGTAAGCCAAGCCAAGCCGAGCAAAGTCAATGTTAGTGTTGTAGTAGGTACAAAATAATAAAAAGTTCATTCGCACTTTTCAACCATAGTCACTATTAGATCACTTAATCAAATGTGTTTACTTTGAAAAAAAAATAGATTGTAAATACCTACAGAGATACACTTACACATATAATTAACTGAGATATTTTATTGTTATTTTTCTTTTTGTGCTAAGCTCTTGACACTAACGACTCTAGTACTAGTCAAGACTCACGGTACGAACATTAGAGCAATAAAATAAAATGACGCATATATATATACCAACAAACACAATTAGGCTAAAGTGCTCAACTTTAATATAATTTTATCACCTTCAGAACATTGTATGAAGAGAATTATTGAATGCGAGAATCTCAAATCTTAAGAATCTAACAAACAGATAAAAGCATAATCGTAAAAGTAAATAATGAGCAGAGACTTTATAATTACATAATATTTAATTTATTTGTTGGATTTTTTTCTACTTTTATTATTTTAGTAACATGCGAATAAGCTGTAAAGGACATTTTTTTCGCTGAGCTTATTAAATAAATGCATTTTTTAAAAAATCTGTTGTGTACTCAAAATGCCACAATTTTATGAGTTGTGGGTGGAGGAACCAATAAATTATTGTAATTGATGATTTATTACTAGCTAAATGTGTGAAGAGTAATTATCAATTGTATTCTTTCACTTAAAGAATTTGCTTTGATGTTCGACCTTCAGAGTTTAAAGAAACAAAATGTTTTCATTTTCATTAAAAAAACCACTGCACAAAAAGCTTCCAAGCTCATAATTACAGTTTAGACACGGACTTCAGAATATTAAGATTGCGGTAAGTTATGCTCTGTTCGTCAGTTGTACAAAAACTGCATTGTAGATGCATACGTCACTCACTTACAATGAGAGTATCCTAAAAAGATTATCTCTCTTTTTAACACTAGTAATTATCTTTTAGAGACACATATATACATATAGATATATATATATATATATCCTACAAACTCGTGCATTTTTACTACTACTACTACTAGATTATTATTTTATTCATCTCTGACAACTAATCTACTATTATGTAACACTGTGTACAGGCTTGACTCTCTATGTACATATGTAGCATTTGATATGATATAGGAAAAAGAGGATAGAAGTCTCTTGATTTTCGCCTTAACTCAAATGATTCTGTGGCTTTTGGCTTGGCTGTTTTATAAAGTGTAAACTTGTTAGATCTTTTGTGACTTTGTCGATTTGGTTGGTTGACTTTTGCTTATACGTTCACTTCTACACAGTAAAATAGAGATAGTCTCGCCAATGTATATGCCTACTGTATATTATACACTTTATATATACTGATATACTTGATCCTTATTACAATTGGCCTCAAAAAGGTTAAGTAATCTCACATCTCGATTGAGTAAGAGACCACAGCAAAAGAGTTCAATGGCAATATCTCTGTGTATGACGACCCTTTACTCATTTTATGGAATATCACTCACTTTATATGATCTGTATATGTAGTCTATAAACAAGCCAAGGTACGAGAGTCACCAAAAAGAATAAAACAAATAATCAAATCTTCTAAAAATCTCTCACGTAATTAATCATTCACATTTCGCACGTGTAAATTCCTATATAATTATCAATATGACAATCGACAGCAAGTTTAGATCCTTGCTTTTTAAAATACTATTAGTGGGTCAAATTTTAGTTCTTTGAAGTTCGTAAGAATAATGTATATGATGCTACTAAAGTGCGTAAAAAATTATGTGACTAGTCAGTACCTTGTAGAGTAACACAACATGAGTGACCCAGAACTTTTTTTCATTTTGGGTGTATTTGATGATTTTGAATGTAATTTGGTCAATGTGTTAAATTGTTTTGTGACCTTTTTCTTTTTCGCCTCAAAGAGTTGAGTGAGAGAGAGAGAGAGAGAGGAGTTGTAAACATTATGATTTGATTACTCATGTATGCAAGCTAATTATTTTGGTATATTATAACTTTGTAGCATTTAGTATTATGAGAATGTCAATATTCAACATTCCTCTGACTCATTCACTTGACTGTGACCTTCTTTTAGTTTTTTTTGATTTATTCATTACATCTTCATTATTAGATATTAGTTGAATTAGATATTGTCTTTTGGCAAGAAATTGCTGCGTGAGAGTTGAATGAAAATAATATATAATAATTGTATAGCAGTGTTGAGTAATCCTCGGCCTTGACACTGTAGAAAAAAATTGTTGAAGTTGATGGACAAGACAACTTTCACTCTCTATATATATTGGTATTTACTTACTATTGGCCGGTCACAAAAATAATAATAATTTATACATTCATATATATGATTATCATAATCTACATGTGACTCACTTTTTGTTGAAAACATTATTTGTGCATTAAATTCTGTAATGCAAAGGAAATATATAGATTGTTGGTTATAACTGGATATTATAGTATACGTGATTTCTGTCACGTCTGCATTAATAAAATATTAAAACGAAGCTACTATGATGCAATGATCAATTTTTATGCATGTTGATTTTTAAAGTTCAATTAAATGTTGGCTGAATTAAATGACAAACATGCTACACATTATTGGCAATAGGAATATGTAAATGAAATGGATTTTGAGCTAAATTATAATTTATAAAAAGTCCTTTTGATTTAACTGCAAGTAGACAATTAGCAAAGGATCTATTTTCAAGAGTTTCCATTCCAGTGGCGTAAGAAGCATATTTAACTTCGACAAATAATGTTCCAAACTATTGCATACTACAGTACAGCAATTAATACATTTTTAAACTGAATTTCTTGTTCATCTCTTTGAAAATGAAGCATATAATTAGCGAAGAACATAAAAGCTGAACTAAAAGAATTTTATTAAAAGTGCATCGGAATTGTAATGTTTTTATTTGAGTGGCGTCAAAGTAATTGATACAATTATTAAGTACACATTTGCAATCAATGCCGTGCGTACACTACAAAACGCATCATTTACTATTCAATGTGTCAATGCAAATTGCTATATAATTAGTTACTTCAGCTCAAAAATTCTATGAAAAATGACGTCTTGGTGAAAAGGCAGTCAACTTTAGTAGGTATATATCAAAGGTCATTTTCTATCAGTGATCTTTATTTTGTTACTTTTAATCGTGATTAAATGTCATGTTGCAGTTTTAAATATAGTAATTAACTGCACATCAATATAATAATTTTGAAAATAATTAGTATCAATTAATCTCTTGAAATTTGAATGCCGTAGTGTATAGCCTCTTGTATACAGACTTACAGAATTTCAATGAGTGACATTCTCTTCTTTGACCCACCACGACGTTACTGACAATAGCTAATGGAATGACACTTGTCAACTGCATAATGTAATTACATGACCCAATATGCACACTCTTGTCTAACAAATACATTTCAAATTAAGTTATGCAGCCAGTTTTCAACTATTTATGTAAATAGTAACAATGCATTGTATAATGACTTAATTAAACTGATATATGACGTAATTTCAATTCAATGACTTCATTTTCTGTACTTTACGTTTCTTTTCATCAGAAATTGTCGTATTTACATCTTTTTTTTAAACAGAGCAATTAAATGTCTTGCATGCACAATGTCATTTTTGAGAAAATGTATAGATCTAACAGATGCAATAATATAATTTTGCTGACTTCTTTCATTTATATGAATCTAGCACACAATTTTTTTGGTGATGAATTCAAAATCGTTTACCTTGACGAGACAAAGACGAATTCATAAGTGAGTAATAGGTGATTTTGTAATTTATTCCTCTCTCACAAAAAGGCAATGCCCACCAACTGTAAAAATGACACTGTTGATAAATTACTGAAGATGAAACTTTGCATATATGATCTACATATCATTGTTTGAAAACGAAGGCTATATTAGTTTTTTATGATGAAACAGAGAAATAAAACTCGTGTTTAACTACAAAACTTTCACTTATTGTTTGTTGTTTCGTCTTAACCTTCACTATTAACTTTTTTTGTAAAAATTGTACCTTTCGTTGTTCCTCGTGTTCTAAATTGTTGTATTCAAATCCACCAACTGTTATTATTTAATGTCCCTTCTAGGCTTCTAGCAAATAACTCAACTTACAGTATCATTACACTTCTCATTTTGTTTGATGTGCTAATTGTAACACATACAGTGAGTCAAGGTTAGAATTGTAAATTAATACGGATTTTTTTCTTCTACTACTACAACGATTTGTCGACCAACAGAATTCTCTGTCGTAAGCCATTATTATATTTCTATTAAAAAATTAGGCAATAATGACACTACCACATGGGATGAGCTTGAAAAAGTACATTTTCTGCTCAGATGAAATCCTGAATGACATTTGGCATTAGAGAATTTGCCAATTTTAACCAATTTCATAATTTCTAATAGGCAGCAAGTCCTTCCCTTGTAAATTATTACCCTTCAGTATTTTTTTTGGCTATGAGCCTCAAACTAGAAATTCATCCAACAAGAACTAATAGAAGAAATTAAGTGACGACCATCATATTCAAAGTTAAGTGGTGGCTAAGATGATACGACATTATCAACGGAAACTGACAATACGCATCAGTAAAGTGACGAGATAGGAAAGTTGAAGTATTAATAGACTTATAATACGTACATAATACTTGAAAACTAAAAGTAGTTTACACATTTTTGTTTGAGTTGGTGATGTGTTGTCTTATTTTCTTGGAGGATGAATTAGTTATGACTCTTTAAGTCTTTTAGCTGACGAGTAGAGTAGTAATAAGCTCGTAAATGGTGAGTGACGCTTTAGACTGATTATGGTAAAGGCTCTAATCAAGATATCCAAATTGTTGCCACCATTTCTTTGTTTATAGTTTTTTTTCTCTCTCTCACTAGTATGTATACTGTTGTTGATTCTCTATAACTCTTTTGCAATACTCATCATTCATGTTCTTGCGAGTCAAGGTCTTTTCAATTATCATCCTCGTGACATATTATGGATGCATCTTNAACTCTTTTGCAATACTCATCATTCATGCTCTTGTGAGTCAAGGTCTTTTCAATTATCATCCTCGTGACATATTATGGATGCATCTTATATACAATGTTGGCAACATAACGGCAAAACCAAAAGACGTCAGGCTAATTAGCAAAATTACAATCAGGTGTATAGGGAAAATTTTGATATAATGATTGCAATTGGAGGTGAGAGATATTGTGGCTTTTATTGAGTTTTTTGGCTGAGAGAAGGTAAATAACAAATAGAATTCTTAGAATTTTAGGTAGCCTACTAACATTGGACATTTTGATTCGACATTTGTGTCAATTTCGTAATAGGTGTTTATGTTATAGATATAAGAGTAAAGTATGTAGACGAGCAAAAAATTATGATGTTTATTTTTCACACGTACATGTAACAAACAAGAATTGTTGTTGTAGAATAGAATATTTTTCTAATAATTCTTGGCAGAAATGATACTGACTCACTAACAACTAATAAACGTCAGCATCAATTGTTATTAGAGTCTCACTGTAAAGAATATTATAATAAAGAGCTCTATGAGCTTCTGGTCTCATGATATGATAACGTAGTCCTATAATTTCGTTAACAAAATTACAAGTAGTCAGTGAGTAACGAGTCTAGTTTGTTTGTAGGTTTTCCTAAATTGTGTAACGTGTCATTATCCATCAACAATTGTATATTATAAAATTAATATATGAAACATGTTATGCCAAATATTAATTGTATATTTATCTTTTCATCTAGATCTCATCTTTCTAATGGTTCTTAGGTTTGCTTGCTGTACTTTGTGTCTTAATTAAATTTCTTTTGATTTGATCAGGAAGTGACAACGGCTGTTAACTATTAAAGTGATCTGTTATCAAAAATTTTTTGATTCATTTGAATCCTAAGAAAAACGGCATTGAAATTGTACTATAATTTACTTATCGATACAGTAACTAAATCAGTTCTTTAGCATTCAATTGTCATTTTATTTTATTATTCACTGTGATGCAATTTGGTTGCATAATCAAACCACTTTGATTCCAATAGAGATGCTATCAGATTAGCGTTTATTGTGATACAGTAGCTGAAGAATGTGCACTAATTTCTAGTAGGCCGATTGGTGATCAATTGCTTTTACATTATTGAGCGACGAAAGTAGCCAACCATTATCATTGTACCTTTCGCATGTCAGTAACATATATAGCAGGAAATTCGTTTGCGGTTTCTAAAATGAAATGCTAAATGCACTAAAACAAAAATGATACAGCTAGACACATTTCCTGACTTGCTAATTAGACGAAATATGACACTACTCTGTTATATATACAAAATATTTGTGGCTTTATATACTTTCTTTTTTTACAAGACAATATATACAATGAGTAGACAAAGTTTTTCAATACTTTGAAAAAATGTAGAAAAAAATATAAATTATTTTAAGGCTCTGCACTTTTAAGACAGGAGCAAAACTCTGTTGTTTCTTTATCACTTAGTTGTTTAGGAAAATGAGTTTTTGCAGCTTCTTCTCTAGCTTCTCTTAATAACCATCGATTCTCCATTATTCTTGCTGTCAGAGTCCTCAGTGCTACTTGAATGTTGTAGTCATTTTTACAACTTGCTTCAAAAAAGTACATTCCCAAAGCATTGGCAAGTTTCTAAAAAAATAAAACAATAAGGTAGAATCTTCAAACAAGAAATATTTCTTTAGTAGCTTTTTACCTCTCCTTCTTCAAAAGAAACTTGACGTTTGTTTGATAAATCTGTTTTATTTCCAAGTAAGACTTTGATACCATTTGAAGCTCCATTATCATCAACAAATCCTAACCATTTTTCGACATTTTCGATTGTTTCTCTTGATGTGACATCATACACTATAATGACTCCTTGTGATCTTCGTACATATTGTCGAGTTATTGCTTGATGAGCTTCTTGGCCGCATGTATCCCACTATAGAAAAGAATATTTTAATGACTACAATTTTTATTATTTAGTTAAACTTCTTACGATATTCAACTGAACTCTTTGGCCACCAACATCAACTGATTTTCTTCTCTGTAATTTATTACGTTTATTTGAAACAGTGAAAAAATAACAATTATATATTAAAGTTTTTCTTACCGTATCAATTCCAATTGTAGAATTATTATGCTCTAAAAATGTTTCGTCCTAAGAAGAAGAATTGAAAGTTGACAGTTCACACATTTCATACGCATATTATTATTATTATTATTAGTAGTAGTAGTAGTATCAATAATTTATATACATACAGCAAATCTTCTAAGCACACAAGTCTTTCCAACAGAACTGTTGCCAACTATTATAATTTTAAATATGTAATCTCTGTAACCAAACA
>VCNE01001255.1:0-41185 GCA_009869805.1 Oncopodura yosiiana
TGTATTACAATTTCTCTAATTCATTTAGATCATTCTCTACACTACACTTCAATGCTATAAACTTGACATTGAAAGCATATGCTAAACACCTGTTTTTATCCTTCATTCAGCAAACAGGACAGTAGCAATTTAGATGATGATACAGAGCTTTAGGATTTCAACAAGTATAAAACTGTTTTTTAACAAGGTATCCTCTATATACATTATTAGTAGTAGATACAAAATATCATCATCATCATCATACATTTCACACTAACCTTCTAAATAGCTGATTTACTCTGTATATGAGTGTGACTGTATCTGTCTCACTCCAACACCGACAAAACTATACTAAACTATTCCAACTTCCTCTTCTCTCTCTCTAGAGATGAATTCTACTACATGCAAGGTCATGAAATATGTAAAAATAAACTTGTACGTATAAAATCCCAACGTTATTTTTAAAAAGGCGTAGCATCATCATCATCATCAGGAGGAGTAGAAAGACAGACACAATTGGAACTATAATAATACCAAAAAAATCTTGACAAATAGTAACATCTGTGGCAAGTAGTATAAACTCTATTTCATTTTCATTTCAATGGCACATTAACCTACATTTTCTATGCTATTTTCAGGTAATCATGTAATATTTGTAGTTATTATCAATCACACGAAAAAACATGGATTTATTTTTAGCTGGTATATAATAGTTTACAATTTCACAAAAATTCTTTTGCTTACAACTAAGTACATTATTTTATACTGACAAACCTGTAGGAAACTTTTTCCTATGTACACTAAGACAAGCAGGAGTACAAAATACGTTTTCATTGTATTCAAATGGAACTTTTCCAGTTATGTCACAACCACAATCGAAACATCTTACTAACACTGGCTGAGGTGCTCCTTCGTTTTTGCATTGCCCCAGAATTCTTTTCTCAGCAGCCAGTGCTCTCTGTAATGAAAGTTAAAAAGAAAAACTTTATAACAAGAAACACGTTTTCTGGATATTGCATAATATATTACTAGAACAGGCTAAAATTTCATACACTATGCTCATATACGAGTTCATTATCTGAAACCTTAGTTTCCAATTTTTCTTTAAGTGAACTTGACATTGACGACAAAATATACCTAATGTATTGTTACACTAATGTAATAAAGGAAATTCACTTAGGCCAGAAGAACATTAGACTCTCTCTTTCTCTTTGCTAATCCTGTCTCACAAAATCTACAGTCTCACTTTCAGCTTAGACCATAATTCATAAACTATTATATTACTATAACAAGACTATGTAATGTAGTGGTGGTACATATAAGAAGAAGATAAAACTATATTTTGACCTGGTGAAATGAAGCAGCTTAGAGAATATAATCAAGCAAAGTGTACGAAAGAGACGATCTTGATAATGAGTTTTACAACACATCACTACTAATACAATGTAAAATCTGCTTTAACATTTACTTTATATAGTCTTTTCAATTATCATCTCTTTAGATATATCTCGTCTGCTTACTTTATATCACAAAGTCATTTTAAAATTCTATACAAGAACTCAATAGAGAAAGAACTACTATATATACAAAATTGTCTTTCTCTCTGTGTGTGTGCAATATAGGCAATAGTATGTGATGCGAATACAAACAAAACAAACATCACAATAACAAAAAATACACAATGTTGTTACCTTTTCTCTATCACTTAAATTCAAAAATCGTTTTTGCTCCTCTGTTTCTTTTTCCTTTTCCTTTCTCTCTAATTTCTTTTGCTTTTCCCTTTCTCGTTTCAACTTATTGAGTGCTTTCTTCTTCTCTGCTTTTTCAAGCTCCATTTCTTCTGTTAGTGGACCAGGAACTTGAGCCTATATTAGAAAAGAAACAATACATAAAAATAACAGATTCCCTATCTGACCTTTTGGTTCTTAAGATAGACAAACAGCCATATGCTCTATTATGATGATGACTCAATAAAAAGCACATTAAAAAGCTATGGAATACCTTTTTGATGGGATTGTACAAAAAAGGTAATCAGCCAAGCAAAAATTATTACTTTCGAAGCTAAGTAGTTTTTTTAAGTACAGAAAATAAAGAAAAAGCATTAAAAAGGATTATATGTCTATTCAAGACTTTTCATCATATAATAATAATGTAATGGCTAATGGACGACGAAAGAGAGGTAAAAGAAAAGGAAATAAATATGGTAGTTTTTATTATTAATAGCGTCAAGTGGCATGCCTTTTAAGTACTTGCGATATTATAAATCAAAGTTTTCAGAATAAAACCATTACTAAAGTTTCAAAAGTAATTAAAGCTTGTCTATTATATATCTTTTTACATCTACTCTACTACAAAGTGAAAGATTGTTCACTTGGAAAGAATATATTTTCAAAAGTTTTATATTATTATTACCTTTTGATAATCATATTTTTCTGGATACTTTGCCATGAATTTACGGAAGATATTTCTACACTCTTTAGTCTCAGCAAGATTATATGGATATTTTCCATTTTTGTCTTTTACAGCAGGATCTGATCCACATTCTAAAAGAGACCTGATAACAACAAAAAACACAACATATTCAAGTACCCAACTTGAATTAGATTCAATGGACAATAATAATTATTACCAAACAGTTTCTAATGCATTATTTTTTGCCGCAACATGCAGTAAAGTTGAATTATCTGAATCTACTGGTTGATTCATTTCTTGTGGAAAAGATAAGTCATCATGTCTTAAATCAGCTTCAGCTCGTAGTCTAGCTATGCTTACTTCCATCATAGCATCTAATTTTTTCATAAAATTTTCTAATAGTTCAGCTACTATTCCTACAGGTTTTGGTCCTTCTTCTTTTGGTTTTCTTGGCTTTCTCCTTCTTTTCTTTTTTTGATCTGATGATAAGCTATCTCCAAATTCTTGTAACTCTCTTGTATCAATTTCCATTTCTTCTCCTTCTAATGGAAATTCTATATCACTTCCTTCTGAAGATGATGACGGCCTTTTTGGTTCTTCTCTCCTTACTGGAGATCTACTTTTTGCACGATTGATATTTGTTTTCTTCTTTTTAGTCTTCTTTATTTGATTGGAAGAAGATGATATTTCATCATTTTTTGTTTTGGAAGCAGTAGGACAATGTTTTAAAATAAACTCATCACGGCTGTCTGTAAGTTTATATAAAATTATTATTATATATAGTCCACTGGATGTTACTTTATATTTTGTTATATATTATTGCATTTACCATATACATGAATACTAGTCAATTGTAAATGAACTCTCTTTACTTCTGAATAAGTAGGACGTTTTGTAGGAAAAGGAATTTTTTGTAATTTTGGATCACCTTTTTCAAATACAGGGTTCTTTCCACTGTACAAAGAATTTATATTAGAACCTACAGCCCGATAAAAGACTCTGTCACATTTACGTAAGTTTGACTTCCATGCATCAAGTAACTCCAATATATGCTATTTAATAAACAAAAATATAAAATTATAATATTTTGAATTTCATTAACGTTTTTTTTAGTTCAGTAGTATTTATAAAAACCTGATTAAAAGATTGTTCATTATAACGTCTCAAACTAGCTCCAGCAGATTTAGGATGTGATGTTCCTGATTTTCCATCTTTAGCTGATTGAGATCCTCCTTGTTTTGCTCGAACTGTATAACTATGAAAAGTTTTGTGAAGAATTGGATTACTTCCTGCATAAAACAAACATCAAGTTAATTTCAGTCATTTATTTTTAAAATATTTCTTGAACGATTTACCTTCAAAGACAGCAGCTGCAAAATGACCACCACTAATCATAATGATTCCCCATGTTGGAGGATTTTGAATAAACTTGAGTAATTCTTCGGATTTATTACTATCTTCTTCCATTACTTCATTTTCAATCGCCTTTGAATGTGATGATTTTAAAATTACTTTAAGAATTGAAAATACTTCTTTAGATTCATTTTCAAAATATGTTTTAGCAGAACTATTCAACAGTCTTTCATCTTTAGTTTCTTTCTTCTTGTGCTTTCCATCTTCCTCATCAACATTCAATTTATCCAATAACCTGTTAACTGTTTTTTCAGTGTCCTTATTGTTCTCTATTGCTTCTTCAATATCTGATCCTTCGATACTAGACAAGTCATCTGAAAAAGAGAGAACACCATGAGAAGTGTTTTTTAAAGTCACAACAAATGCTGCTTACCGATCATATCGTCAAATTCATCTTCTTTTACACTAGGTTGATTAAGTAATTTTCTTTTAAGATTATAACGATGCCAGTCAAGTTTATAGTGAATACGTTGTTCATTAAGATCAGAAAATGTTGCAGCACATGTTATACATTTGAAAACAGTAGTAGTACTTTCTTATAAGCTCTTGTTGTTCGTCTCCTTGATCTTCTTTAGGTAATTCAGGAATTTCTTCTTCATCTTCAGATATTTCTTCTGGATCAAAAGATTTAGAATTTTCATCATCTGCTTCATTACCACCGGTATTTTCTGTCAACTTGAATCTTTTCACATTACTAAATAACTTTAGCAAATCATTTTTATGAGTTTGATTAAAAAGTTGATAGAAGCGATATGCACGCTTGGATTCTAGTTTAGTTGTGGTTGACATGATTAATTAGCTCAAGTAATTAATTTACAGTCGTCTAAAAAAATCTGTTTTCAAGTGATGCACAAAAAGTTTGTAAACACAGCTGTTGAATCTGACCCGCGCTTGTTTATGAGAGCATGGATTAGAATCTAATGAGGCCAAACTTTCTTTCTTCTGTTTTGGAAAATGAAATGACTGAAAAAAGCAAGAATTTTTTGAAAATCAACAACTCATTTTGTACTTGTTTACTTTTAAATCAAACTTCGTTTTACATTTACACACACAAAATTCATTAGCATCTTAATTTTAACAGAGTAAGACACAATGTTTATTGCTACAAATTACAAATAATGATGATCATCAAAGATTCTTAAGGACAACTCAATTGTCAATTAACTAACCTTCACCATTATTATTATCATTATTATCATCAGAACTATTATTACTATCATCGTCGTCACTCTTGTCATCATCTTCAGTTTTCTTATTATCTCCACCAGCTTTTCTCATCATCTTCATTTTTTCTTTTCTCTTCAGACGTTTAGCTCTCTTTTTAGCTGTTTTTTGTTCAGCTTTCTTAGCAATTTCCTCTCTCTTCTTTTTAAATTCTTCTTCAATTTCTTCTTGTCTTGCTTTCTCTTGAATCCATTTTTGTCTAGCATATTCTACAAACAGAAAAAGAAAATTATTAGAATTAGATTATTCTAAGTATATCCTTATCATTATTAATGCTAACCTTTTCTTCTTAAATGCCTATAAACATGAAATTCTCCAGATCCAGCTCCAGCTACATAAAGTTAAATAAAAGTTATATACTTAATTGCGTTTTGTCGTTGTAGTATTTAGATTTTTACCTGAGCTCCCCATGATATTTCTAGAAAATTATAAGAATATTAATTATTTATTAACACAATCTTATCTTCTCACATATTAAAAATTATTGACTAACCGAACAAATTCTGGAGGTGGAGCATTTGGTGATCCTTTCTTAAAACGAGTTCCATCTCCTGACGGTGCTGGTGGAATATAGACAGGTTTATCAGGATTTGACATCAAACGAGCCAAGCTTCATTCTCTGGTAATCAGCTGGACCCTTTATTGAAAAGATTTTCTTTTTTGCATCATCTTCTTCATTTTCTTCAATTGGAATGTCTGAATTATCATGTTTTTCATGATTGTTTGGCTCCATTTTATTTTCTGTCAGCAAAAATCAAGATGTAAAACGTAAAAAGTTTAAAAAAAGATTTTATTACTACAAAAACATGAAAAATAATATTTATCACCTTACTTACTTATTGCTGAGTGTTTAAGACACTGTGATCTTAAGGTCACTACAATTTAAATAAAATTGTTTGTTTTAAAAAATTTTTTAATTGTTGACATTTGTTGTCGACTTTTCTGGATCTGAAAAATTCAAATGGGAAATCTTGGCGCTACAACAAACACGTAGCTCCAAATTACAAATCAGTCATCAAAAATCTGTTGTTTAATCTTGTCAGTTTTGTTTTCTCTTCTGTCATCATCATCAGTTTTTCAAGTGGCTTTTATAAACAAAGGTATTGTTTTTAAAAGCTTCTTTAAAAATGGGAATTCCAAAGTTTTATAGATGGATTTCTGAAAGATATCCATCTCTTTCAGAAAAGATCAAGGAATATCAAGTAAGTGAATTTCACCAGCTTTCTAAAAAAATGCTATTTTTCTCTAGCATCTATTTAATTCCTTTTATCTATCTATCACCAGATTCCTGACTTTGATAATTTGTACCTTGATATGAATGGAATTATTCATAATTGTTCACATCCAAATGATGAAGATGTTCACTTTCGGATACCTGAAGAGCAAATTTTTAAAGATATTTTTCACTATATCGATTTTCTTTTCAAAATGATTAAGCCTAAAAAAGTTTTCTTTATGGCTGTTGATGGTGTTGCTCCACGAGCAAAAATGAATCAGGTATTATTTTTAATTCATACAATGCTTGGGTAGTCTAAACTAATATTTTCATGTCATATAATCTTTCTAGCAACGTGGAAGAAGATTCAAATCGGCAAAATTAGCACAAGATCAAGAATTGGAAGCTAAACGTAAAGGAGAAAAATTACCAGATGAAGCTAGATTTGATTCAAATTGTATTACACCTGGAACTGAATTTATGGCTAGACTTCAAGAACATTTAGTTTATTTTGTTAAAGTCAAAATATCTACTGATGTTTTATGGCAAAGAGAAGGTCTTAAAGTTTATCTATCTGGACATGATTTTCCTGGAGAAGGTGAACATAAAATAATGGACTTTATTCGACAGTAAGTAGTATCACTTTTATTTAGTTTGCTAAAGTTATTCTTGCTAATTTTTATATTCTACATATAGTATTCGCTCAAAACCAGACTACAATCCTGAAACTAGGCATTGCCTTTATGGACTAGATGCTGATTTAATTATGTTAGGATTATCAACTCATGAATTAAGATTTTCTTTATTAAGAGAAGAAGTTAAATTTACAAAAGCTTCAAAAGGAGGAGGAAATGGGAAATCAAAAAATAAATTACCACCACCTACTCCTGGAACTGTTGTTAAATTATTAGAACCAAAATATAAAGCTCCAATACCTGAAAAGACTACTTTCTTATTATTACATTTATCTTTACTACGAGACTATTTGGATGAAGAATTTACTGAATTAAAAAATAAATTAGAAAAAGGAGAAGGATTAGGGATAGTTAAATATAATTTAGAAAATGTTCTTGATGATTGGATTTTATTAAATATTTTGGTAGGAAATGATTTTGTTCCTCATTTACCTAATCTACATATTGTAAAAGGAGCATTACCATTATTATATTCAACTTATATGAAAGTTTTACCAACATTAGATGGATATATTAATGAAAGTGGAATTTTAAATTTGGAAAGATTTCAAGCACTTTTAAAACAACTTTGTAATTATGAACTTGAAATTTTTAATGAACAATATGATGATATGAAATATATGGAATCTAAAACTGGAAAAAGAATTGTATTAGAAGAAATTTTTATGGATAAAGATGATATTAGTCCAGAAGAAGATGATGATGATGATGATGGAGATTTACTTACATCACCACCACCAAAAACTAATAATTCTGAATTACTGGCACTGATAGCTAGAACAGAAGAAGAAATTGATGAAAATGCATTACCAAATGCTGAAGATGATGTATTTGTTCAAATGATGGGTTCAACTGAAGAACAAAAAGATCCACAATTTCTTTTAGAATATAATCAATATAAAAGGCATTACTATGTATCAAAATTAAATTTTTCAGCAAAATTAACTAAAGAAATATTGAAATCTTTTACACAAGATTATGTTCAAGCTATACAATGGGTTTTACTTTACTATTACAAAGGAGTAAGCTCTTGGGGTTGGTATTTTCCTCATCATTATGCACCATTCCCAAGTGATATGGTTCTCTATATATCTGAAGCTGATGTTACATTTGACAAAGGAAAACCATTCAAACCATTTGAACAATTATTAGCTGTATTACCATCAGCATCAAAGAAATTATTACCACCTTGCTATCAACACTTGATGACTAGTCAAGAAAGTCCTATAGTTCAGTACTACCCTGAAAATTTTGAACAAGATCTAAGTAAGTATTATATTTATGATTATTTGCTTATAAAATTGTATTTATTTATTTATTATATTTTGCAGATGGCAAGAGACAGGAATGGGAAGCAGTTGTTTTAGTTCCATTTATTGATGAAAAGATATTATTGAAAGCTATGGAAGCTTGTGATTTGACTTTAGGAGAAGGAGAAAGAAATATAATGGGTTTTACAGGAGTTTATTCGTAAGTAGTGTTAAGAAAAAGAAACAACAAATTAAAAATGATATGTTACACATTATGTTTTTATTCTTTCGTTTATTATATAGATTTACTAAGGAAAGAGGATCACCAATAGAACCACCGTCAGTTAGTTTCCCTGAATTACCAACAAATCAAGCCAAGCTTGTAAAAATGACAACAATTGATTATGATGATAAAAATCTTCCAAGAGGAATTCATCCAAAAGCAAAACGTGATTTAGTATATCAAGGTTTTCCAACTTTAAAAAGTAAAGATCATACAAGTAACCTTGAAAAAGCTGGAGTCAAAGTTTTTGAATTTATAGCAAAAGATGAATCTCTAATTATTCAATTGCCTTCTATAAAAGGGAGAGATGTTTATTCATTATTAGGACAAAAGATTTGGGTAAATTGGCCACATTTAAGTTGTGCTAGAATTGAAGGAATTTGGACAGAAGAAAAATCAGTTGGAAAAAATGATGGACGACAATATACATCAAATGAATTTAAACTTGTTATTAGATCAATGAAAGAACAATTTTTAAAATCAAAAGGAATATCTTTAGCTGATGATGAAGTAGTTATATGGGGAAGAGTTATGGAAGGAAGAAAAGTGATTTGTGACATGGAAGGAAAAGTTAAAATAGAAACTTTATGGTCAAAAAATTTACAACCATATCCATTAAGTTCAACTTTAGATTTTGATGGTGACATAACTGTAAATGATATGTTTTATTTGGATAAAGGAGAAGTAGGAAGAAATTATAAAGATCTTTTTCAAGAAAGAGATTATGTTGTTTGTATTGATGGAAATGATGAAGATTTTGGTGTTGTTGGTAAGGTTCTTAGTGCCGCATATAGATCTGTACAAGTTGAAGTTGAAACAGGACTTGTTGATGAGTCAAGAGTTCAATCATGTCTTTCAAGTTTAAGATTATCCAGTCAAATTTATTATAACACTGGACAAGCAGCTGCGCAATGTAGAATTAGTTCTTATGTAATGTCTAGATTAACTGGATCATTATTTGTCATGGTTGAAAATTCTAATGGAAATGAAGAAAAAAGAGTTAATGTTGGACTTGATTTAAAATTTAATAAAAAGAATTTAGAAGTTAGAGGATATACTAGAAAAGAGTCAGAACAATGGTTATATTCTGGAAGAGCTGTTCAACTTGTTAGTGGTGAGTACTTTACATAGAAAAGATATTTTTTTTAAAATTCTAAACATGTCTTTTAAAGTTCTAAAAAAACAATTCTTTTTCTCTCTCTCTTTTATTTATTGTTATTTATGAAATAGATTTCGTCCAAAAATTTCGAAATTTTGTTTCATATGTACAAGAAACCAATGGAATGGGAATTGATAATTTCTATTGTAGTGAAATATTTGGAAATAGTCAAATTGGCAATGAAAAAATTAAAGAAATGTTGGAATGGATTGATGCTAAAGGAATAAGAGAATTACAACGAGTTCCAGTCAATTCCAATGTTTTAGATGAAGAAGATGTTGAAGGTGTTTGGGAAATTATTAAAGGAGCTACTAATGCAGAAAATAAGAATTTAAAGAAAAGAGATTTTAAACCATATCAATTATTGAAACCATCATTATCTCGTGGATCAATTCCACCAATACCAAATCAAAAATTTACTATATTAGATCGTGTAGTAATTATTGATTCAAGTGTTTGTCAAATGGGTAGAAGAGGAACTCTTGTTGGTGTTGAAGGAGAACAAGGAGATGGTTTACTTATTGTCTTGTGTGATCCTGGAGATGATGCTTTTGAAGAAAAAAGAGTAATGACTCAATCATTAGCTGAATTATTACAAGTTAAAAAAGAAGAAAAACTACTACAACAACAATTTAAAAATAAACGACTTGAATTATTAAAAGTATATTCTTTCCAAGTAATCAAAATAACAACTTCAACAATTACTAAGAAAAATACTAGTAGACAAGCACAAGGATTTAGTTACTCAGCTGCAGTTCAAACTAAATATCAACCACCACCAGTAAAAGTTGCTGTTAATAATAATAATAATCATGTTTCTTCTTCTACTCCTTCTACAATGAATGTAATGAAGATTATGAAGAGAGAAATTCAACAACAGTTACAACAACAACAAAAACCATCATCATCACAACATCAAACATTTACTAAACAACAACCACCACAAACTGCTAATAAATCTTCTTCTTCAAATGCAAATAATAATAATAATAATAATAAACCTATAAAAATTCTACAGCGACCAGTAACAACAACTAATCATCATCAACAAGATAATCAACAATTACAAGACTTATTCTCACAATTAATGACATCATCACAGAAAAATAAAGATGAACAAGAAAAGAAGAAAGTTGTAAATCCTTGGCCACCTGAACCAATACAACAACAGCAACTTCCTCAAAAAGTATCAAAAGTAGATAGCAAAGAAGTAGTAAGAGAGTCTCTTCTAAATCTATTATCTGTTAATCCAAATGCTCCTCCTGTTTCTCATCCTCTTCCACAAGCTCCTTCAGCAAATATGATTCCACAACAACACTTTTATCAACAACAACAACAACCTCCACTACCACCAACTCAATGGATGGTACAACAACAATCATCTTCATACAATAATGCATCTTCTTATCATCCACATCATCAACAACAACAACAACAATTGTATGATAGTTCTCAACCACCACTTCCACAATTTCATGGTTTTCCTATTGGACCTCCTGTACATCAATTTCAACATCATCCTAGATATTATTATAATAGTCAGTATGCAACACAAGATCAGCAGCAGCCGCAACAACAATTTCAACAACAACAACCCAATTATAATAATCATCAACATCGGACACAAACGAATACAACAAAAAAAGGTGGAAGAAGAATGGCAGCTAATTTTAGTAATAATTATTGACGACATATTGACAAATTAGAATTGTGACGTTTTAGTTCTCTAAAATTTTGAGATTCAAGATATATATATTGTTCTATGTAATATTATATAAATAATAAAAAAATACATAATAATTTCTGTTCTGATTTCATGAAAAGCACAACAAAGTTGTTTGTTTTTATATTTTTTTAAAATTGTCATAAGCCGCACTACCGCCAAATTTTAAATCATAAACCAACATCATCAAATGAAATCAAAAGTCAATTTCATTCTGGATTCATTCATGTGTCACATTTATTTTTTGACATTTTTCTTATAAAATATTGTAATTTCTCAAAATGACAACTACTTCACAACAATCTACAACGTCTCATCTTCTTTTAAAATCCAATAAACCAAAAGAAAAAGTGATCCAAATCTATGAACAGTTATTAGGAGGTGAAGATCCATCTTTAACAAATTCCAACTTTTGGGATGAATTCTTTCTTTTAAAACCAAAACCACAAATATTGGAACAAGAATTGACTAAACTTCGTGGTGATCAATTGGCCACATTAAAACCAATAACTCGTTCAATATTTAGTCATTGTGTTCAAGTGATTTCTACAAAAGAAACAAATTCAACAGCTTATATCAAAATTTGTAATGCTTTTCAGGTGAGTCATCAAAATCAAGTCAATAAAAAATCTCGATAATAACACATAGGAAATGAATCATAATTTATGTTTCTTTTTCTTAATAGACACTTTCAGCTTTGACAGACGGTACCATCAAACTTTTAAAGACAACTTCAGCATATGATTTATTGGATTCATTAACAGGCTTTGATTCAGCTACTGCAACAATTTCAACTTTACTATCATCATGTTCTACTTTATTAACTGATGCTTCAACTCCAAAGCATGTCAAAAAATCTTGCCTTTACTCTTTGCTCTTAATTATGACATCAACTGATACATTATCAAAAAACAAACTTTTAGAGTATATTGTACCAAATACTACTTTTATAGAATCAATTTTTTGGTTATTAACTCAGACTGAAACAAGAATTGAATATGGATGTGAATGCCTTGTTCTTATTGGTCTTCTAGTCAATTACGATAAAGAGCATAATAATATGTGTGCAATAAGACTTTCTTTAGTTGATGATCATGCTACACTTAATGGATATAGTCAAGCTATTACTGCTGGCCTTTCAGAATTTTGTATAACTTCTGCATTACAAGATGAACAACCAACAACATCAAATTGGTTACATTCTCTTACTTCAATGGTTGGATCTATGTTTGTTACAAATTCATCAACAGATGGTTCAAATCAAACAGCATTAGATATGTGCTCTCCAAAAATTTCACTACTTTTACCATTTTATGAAGCTATTCATCTTAATAGAAATTTTATGTCAACTCTTGCCAATACAAAAACAGATACATCTCCATGTTCAACACTTGTTGCAATGCCATCTGATTCATCACCAACAACAATTCAACAACAGTTATCACAACAGCCATCTAATTTATTGGTTACATTCATAGAATATACGTAAGAAGTTTTTATGAATCCATGTTCAACACTTGTTGCAATGCCATCTGATTCATCACCAACAACAATTCAACAACAGTTATCACAACAGCCATCTAATTTATTGGTTACATTCATAGAATATACGTAAGATGATCTTTATTTAAACTTAAATAAGAAATAATTTTTTGTTTGCTCTCTCTTTATAGATCTCTAATCATGCAAGACCTTAAAACAGAACATTCTACAAATCTAGTTAAATTATGTTTCATAATTTTAACGTGTATTTCGGAAGAATCAATATGCAAATGCCTTAATGTCTGATGCCCATTTGGTCTTTCGTGTCCATTTACACAGAGTACCTATGAGACATAGAAAAATTTCAACAGATTTATCACCACCAATGCCTCTTGTTTGCTCAGTCATAGGTAAGTAAATTTTTCACAATACCTACAATAAATTACATATATAATTTCTACAGTAGTTTAAATGATCTTACCTTTCTTTTTTTAGACCTTGTTGTTGAATTTCTTATTACTCATCTTACAAAACGTCTACCACATGAGATATACCTCAATTCTATCAATATTCTACATCGTTTACTTTGTTACCAGAAAAAATCTCGTACTAGAGTAACATTCGATTGGCGACAATTATGGACTGCATTATTTACTGTATTAAAATTCCTTTTATCCAATGAAGTGTCATTATTAAAAAAGTTTGACATTTTTCATTTGGCTCTTCAAATAGTCAATATAGTCAATCTATTTGTTACTTACGGTGATACTTTCTTATTATCACCTGCTAGTTATGATGAGCTTTATTATGAAATTATACGATGTCAGTCAACATTTGATGGTCTATACTCATTAGCTGCACGCTACAGTACTTCTAATACAACATCATCTTCTACTGCTGCAACAACTCAACAGTCAACAACAAAACAATCTGCAGCTAAATTATCTTTTTCATTAGTCAACATCCGTAGTATTCTTCAACATTTTACACCAAAGATTGATGATTTTCTTACAAGTTCTAACATTTCAACACCAACAGAAGATCAAGTAAGTTTCATATATGCTTTGTGTATATCGTATCCTAATATTTCTCCTTATCTATTATTTATTACAGATAATTGAAGTTGTACGACTAAACTATGACTCTCTAACTCTAAAGATTCTTGATGGATTGGATCATTACGATCGCTATGCAGAAGTTCCAAAATTCTCATCATTTTTCACATCTATTATTCGTGTAGTAATTAGAGAAACAAGAATGAGAACTTTAAATCAACAGAGTAATTTAACCTATTTATAAATAATTACTTATTTGTAAGTTTAATAATAATGTTTTGTATACATATAAAAATATTTAATTGTGCACAAGTGTTTTACTACATATATACATACACATATTATATATAAGTAGTTAGTAGTATGAAATATAAGTAACACAATAAAAGAGTCTTATCTATTAAATACTTTTTACCTGTTGACTATTGACTAACAAAATATTGTGTTGTAATGTCATACGAGTTCTGTAGTTCATCATATATATAAAAGTGTGGTCCATTAGTTTTGAGTCATTTTTAAAAGTAAAATAAAATAATAGTAGAAAAATATATGTTTTTAAATAACCAAAAATGATTACTTGATCTTTAAATCTGTGGTAGTATATAAACATTTTGAATCAGGGAAAAGGCTTACATAGAATAGCTACGATTTTCACTACTCATTTAGAACAATTACTGTATTTATTTTATGGAGCACCCTGTCTTAGCAGCCATAAACACCCAGAACAAAGTCACGTAGCTCGAGTTCGTACCAGAAAACCCCATATACTACTTTCAAACAGAATAAAGTCTAGTCTCACAATCAGTCTGATTCTACCAGCCATTCAGTAAACACGGAAATTTTTCTTCTTCTTCATATTTTATTATTGTCAGTTGTGTTTTTGTTCTTCTGAAATCAAAATGGGTAATACTCGCCAGCAAACAAAGGATGCAATTACAAAAGAGCTCCATGTAAGAAAAGTTATCGACTATTTCATTAATTATAATTTACATGATTATACTTCCGTGTTTCAATGAATATCTTTTTATTGCATACAGAACCTCTTGGCAAACACTGAATCAACAATGTCCGATATAAACTCTCTATCTACAAGTTTGTCATTTTCAACTGAAAAATTGAAACAAGACTTGGCTACCTCAATTGCAACGCTTCACTCCATTATTAATTCTCATCATGCCAAATTACAACAATTTATTGATGCTACTGCAAATGAGAATAAGCAGAAAATTCAAGTAAGTTAATCTCATACATAATAATAATAATCCTCTTATTCATATTATTATCTTAATTTTATATTGTCATTATTAGACTCAACTGACTGAAACAGCCACACGCCTAGGACAACTTAGTTAATCTGATACATAATAATAATAATCCTCTTATTCATATTATTATCTTAATTTTATATTGTCATTATTAGACTCAACTGACTGAAACAGCCACACGCCTAGGACAACTTCAATCTACACTAAACATTCTTGATTTGATTGATCCTACTCAATTGACTCTACTTTATGCTGAAATTATGTGAGTATTATATATATTAGAAAATGATTAAATGTACGTATATAAAAATTAAAAATATTTTTCTCATTACAGTAACAATTCTGAACAATCGACTGACTTGAATCTTAATAACCAACTTGCACTCAAATGTGACTACAAACAATTTTCGATCAACTTATCATCAACTTTGGATTTAGCACAAGGACCACCAATTGTTGCAATTAAGGATGAACCTATAAAAGAAGTCCTTCAAGATAATAATAATACTATTAGAGATGATATGTCTCAATGGCTTTCTCCTCGTCAAAAGTCTACAACTAAATCATCATTCAGCCATAATTCATCAAATAGCTTTGTCGATATTATCTTACCTTTACTTCATCAAGATAATGGTAATCATAAAGATTTGAGTTGTTGGCTTAAAAAGAAGAAGAAGAATAATTCACCGGCCTCTGGATCAATAGAATCACTCAATTCTAACACTAATTCTACTAATAATACAGAGCCTCTTTCAATGTGGTTGAAGCAAAAGAAGCAACAACAATGAATAAAAATCTTATGTTTTAAAAAAATCTTTCTTATATGTAATCAAGTTGTGCTATTTCAATATTATTTTAGATTTTAGATGCTGCTGTTAATATATACGTAAAAAACCTTCTTATAAAAACAAAAAGACCAAAATATCTTATAAATACAACTATCATGTGTAATAAAACAAATAAATATGTAGAAGAATTTATATATAAGAAACAAGTTCTTTTTTCTTTCAGTAGGACATGTTTTCTTGTCTTCTTTTATTTTCAACATTATATTAAATTGAGTCTATTTCAGTCACTCGTTCATCTTTTACAACATCATAGTATAAGGTTTATTTTATTATTATATAACTATCAACAATATATGGTGGTGGTCATGTATTTAAGTCTCAATTCACACTATAATTCACATGCAATATATACTATAGAAGCCAAACCAGAAGGAGATTTTGTTGTAATTGAGCCCTTTTACGCATAATATAAAGAAGATATTCATTCATCAAACATAAGAAGTAACATACATTATTAAATTCATACAACATATATATTTTGATATATTATTTGACAAAGTACCTGCTTCTGTGTTTATTCAGATATATTATATAACAATATTATTCATTGAGAACTTACTTACACAGCTCACAACCAAGAAAAAATCATGCAACTATTTACTTTACACATATATATAATAATTCATTCATTCACACTTTACACTCTGAAATTTTTCAAAATAAACTACCAGTCCTTAATCTGATCGAGTGCCTGAAACTTTAGCATTTTTTCTTTGTTTTGGACTCTTGGGACTTTTCTTTGGTGATTTCTCTGTAAGTAACAAGAATAAAATGTATTAGTAGGAAACGATTTCAATAATAAATGTAAGCTGTATCTATACAAAATACTTACTCATAATGGAGTTTAATGTTTCTTTTGGAATCCATTCAAAGTCAACATCATCTGATTGAGATGTTCCTCTTTCTATTTGTTGCTTCCTTGCAGGTTTTCTACCACCATAAGATGTAAGTAGATGTTGTCCAAGAACCAATAAAAGAATTACAAGTGCAGCTAAGAAAACATAAAGGAAAAATGTTTCTCCATCTAGACCTTCTTCAATTTCAACAATATTAACTGTTTCATTGTATACAGCATCAAGATATGGTTTTCCTTCATTATCCCTATATCCAAGGCTAACAACAAGACCAAAAGGACGTCCAGCAAAAGATTCATCAGCAAAGAATGAGTAACTAAGTGTAGCTTGTTCCTTTGGCTTTACAACTGTATGTCAAAAGAGATTTTACAAATTATTAATTAAAAAATATTCAAAGAATAAAAAAGTATTAAGTATATACTTTCGTCTCTTTCGTCTACTTACCACGATTGTAGCTAAGTGCAGAAAAGTTTTGAATATGAAATGTATAGTCCATTGGATAACGGAAGGAAGCATCAAGTGTTTCTAATGTGAATTCTTCTTTTCCTTTATTAGTAAAACCAACAAGGAATTCAACAATTTTTCCAGCATGTAATTCAGCACTTCCAGATGCACCAACCAAGTTTGGTTTCGGCTTTAAGAATAAGATTGTTGTTTCTCCATCAGGTGATTTTGTAATTGTCGGCGTCGCATCTTCATCTTCGGTCACAGCTGTTTCTGGTGTCTCTTCTCCAGCATCAGGTTCTATATCTACACTATCATCATCAACATCTACATCATCTTCAGCTGATACAAAAAGTCCTAAATCAAGAAAGAAAGTTAATCAGAATGTCAATCAATAATTTGTTACAATACTTTACAAGGCAAATCAATTATTAATTACTTACCTTGATGTGTTACAACAAGAGGAAAGGCAACGAGGAATAGCAGTAAAAACTTTTTCCAGTTTAATAAAAACATTTTAAAAAGATTAACTGTTACTACTACTAATTTGACTTTACTATAGACAAAAACACTGTGTACTTGTTGTTAACAATGTTATGTGCATTCACAACGAAAGACTATAACTAACTGAGAATGTTTAAGAGATGACAACTACTAGATTAAATAAATATAATTGAGTGACGATTGACAACACTTCCAACAACGTGTCTTTTCAATGTGAGAGATCAAAACACTGTGAATGCAGATGGTGAATGTGAAAGTTTTGCTGGCCGGTGTTTTATGCCAACACGAGAATGAGCTGGCAAGTCACATGATATTGCGCTAAAATATAAACAAGCTTGTTTTGTGATGTTTGTTGTTGTTTTTGTCGGCTGATTTTTTCATTTTTGTTTTTGTGAAAAACTTTACTAATTTTACTAATTTGTTGTTCAGTCCTTAAAGATTTTATCTATTATGGATTATTATATATAACTTGTAATTGAGAATAATAATGGCTGCATCAAGTGGTGTTGGTGGAGAACGATATAATATTCACAGTCAATTAGAACATTTACAATCTAAATACATTGGAACTGGTCACGCCGACACAACAAAACACGAGTGGGTAACAAATCAACATCGTGACACTTATGCTTCTATTCTTGGACATAATGATGTTTTGAATTATATGGCATTAGTTGAAAATGAGTCCAAAGCTAGAATTCGATTTAATCTTGTAGAAAAAATGCTTCAACCTTGTGGTCCACCTCCTGAAAAACCAGAAGATTAAAAACAATTAATTGACAATTACAAATTAACAACTGTAATAATAATTTAGTGTGCTGTTTGTGTTTGTGAAAAAGAGATTTAAAACATGGTGAACGTTACAAAAGGAATCCTTGTTGAATGGTAAGATAATCAATCAATTACATTAGTTTTGTGCAGATACTCTTCAATAAATTCTAATTTTTTTTACTTTTGTAATAATAATTACAGTGATCCTGCTATGAAACAATTTCTTCTTTTTCTAGATGAAACTGAAGCTCTAGGAAAAAAATTTGTACTCAACGACTTGGATGAAACTCATTTGTTTATTGCTGGTGACATTCTTAATACATTACGTGATAAAATTGATGAGTTGATGGATAAAATAAGTGTTCCTATTCATGATAATAATTAAAAAGGGATTTTCAAAAGTTAAAATATAAACTAAAAGTGAATATAAACAAACTACTGTTAAGTGAAAATATTTACAATTAAAAATGGCAGCAAGAGAACAAAGAGAGCAAAATCGAGTACTCGATGCTGCTGCTCGATATAGACGACAAAAGAAAGCATTAGAAGCCTTGGAGCAAGATAATGTACAAGATGAGCCTTATGCAGACTTGGGTAATGAAAATATTTTGATTACTATTTCATTACAATATGCATATATTAAATAATTAAATTCATTGTGTCTTACTCTCACAACAGTTATGAGTAAAAAAGCACCCAAATTCCAAGAAACTTTTGACTCTCAAGGCCGAGGTCCTCCAGAAAAGAAAAAGAAGAGAAACCGTAGACCAGAATACTATCGTCAAAAGTAAGTATTTTTGTTGTGTCAATCATCAGTCACAATGATGCTAATTAAATCTTCTTGTTACAGATACAACAGAAATATAGACCAACTTGTTGAAGAAGATGCTCTTCTTAATAGTGAAGGACCAAATTATATAACAGCCGTTGCTCCACCTTCTCAATATCCAGCTAGAAACTTTTGTGGAGTTTGTGGTTTCTTTGGTCCTTATACTTGTGTCCAATGTGGTGTACGCTACTGTTCTGTAAAATGTCTTACTCAACATAGAGATACAAGATGTCTTAAATGGACAAGTTAGAATAATACTAATTAATTAATTAATACTTTTTTTCTTATATGTCTTATACTGTCTACAGAGTGTAAATAATAATAATAATTCATTATTTGTTTATTTCCCCATTTAGTAAAATAAAATTGATTTGTCATATAATATAATAAGTATTATTTGTTTTTTTAGCACCAACAAAGTTCAATAATGATTTAAAGAGACATAACTTGTGACTTGTCATTGATCAGTTCTAGGATAATCGACCAAATAGACACTATCTAAAGCTCCTAATCCAGCAGCAACACCACCTTCATTAGCTGAGCTTACCTAAAAAAATTTAAAAAAAAAACAATTTTTCACCATAAAAATATTATATATAGTTATTAATACACTATAACAGAATCACTTACTTTGGTACGTAGCATATGACCAACTTGTTCATTTACAAGAATATTATTAGAGTCCCTAGAGTACATATAGACAGAATGATAAAACAAGAGTCTCAATTACCAAAAATAAATTATTTTTAACTCACCCTATAACAACACCAAATATTCCTAATTCACTGACAGTATCAGTATATATAGGCTCCTTTAATTTAGGCCGCACCATATAATTCCTTTGTAATGGTGGATTAATTTTGTCCTACAAAAAAAAAGAAGTCAACTAATTCTGTTAGCTTTCCGTGTAAAATTAAAATAAACTGCTAACCATTAAAATCCATGCACATCGTTCTTCTGTATCTTTAATAGCTTTCAAATGTTTTGGCACATCTTCACCATAAACATTATTTCCTCCACCTTCTCTTTGAGGTTTTAAAACAAATCTTCCTGGATCCGACATTGCCATTTCAATTGCTGCATCTCCAGATTGATCTTTATCAAGTGAATATAGGCCAGTAAATATTTCTTTTACTGCATTTTCTTTTACTGGATCATTCAAATATTTTGTCAACATTCCTGGTTTCGCCAACTCTTGCTATCATTAGTAATAATTTAGTAACATTATCGTGAGTGTGTGTATTAAAAAACTTTATATAGAAGATCATCATACTTACTTGCACTTTTTTAGTACCAGCTAAATGATACCTAAATAAAAAAAATTGAAGCAAACTTTTGCTACTGCTCTCATGATAAAGAAGTTTTATATTTTTATAGTTTATATATTTTGTTTTACTGTATAGATGGAGATTTTATTGCTAATGATCTCTCAATCATTAATCTAGCTTCCCATTCTGCGTCTGAAGGGTACTGATCTGGCGAATAACCACACCGAAAATAAACTACAGCTACTTCAACTCCATCATCACTATAATAAGAATAGATCAAATCTAATTAATATTTACCACATAGATACAACAAAGTTTGTGTAACATACATAAAAAGTCGTTTATTTTCATCAAGGCGTCCAGTTTTAGCAACCTGTGTCAAAGTTCTTCTAACAATTTTGACATGTGGATTTTGTTTTTGTATTTCAAACTCATGGAACCTTTGATCACAAATGTTGTATGAAACATCTTCAAATTATAAATAAAATGACAGCTCTGGAAGATAAAAAAGAGTATATTTTATTAACGGAACAAAATCATAATTATATCATATATTTAAACTTACTTTGAAATGTTATAAATCTTCCATGCTTTCAACATTCCACCACACAATCCTTCAAGAGCTTTATTTTCTGGAAGCTGAAAAATAAAAAAGTATATATATATTGTAATTTTCCTGAATATATACAGAACTCATTTCTTACGTTCTTCAAAAGATCCAAATGACCCAATTCAGTCAATGTATATCTGGAAAAACAGATACAAACAAAAATTTTATGATCTATAAAATCTTTCCGCAATGTAAAATCTACAATAATACAGAGATAACCCATACCCAACACAATGGGTCAATAAGGCGTGTATAAGCATAAAGTGAGAAGAAGTAAAGTGATGAGAAGAAAAACAAACCTATGACAATTGACAAGAACAGTAGACAGAGCGCCGAAACTACATGAAACTGTATTTATTTCGACTTGTTTGGCATCAAGATCTTTCCCTTCTACCATGTAATCTGATCGTAAAAGAGCCACTGACACATCCTGTTGTGAATACATTATACAAAATAATAAGAGAGAGGAAGAGATAGAGACTGAGACCAAGCAACAACTATAACTTGTCATTGACTATTGTAATTATTGTGCAAGTAGTATTATAATAACCTTCACCTCTCTGTTACATTTAAAAAGAGGTAGAGCAGCTAAGCAAACCACCAATAAGAAAGATATGTGTAAATAATAATAATAAAACAAACTTTTCCCATTACCAAAAGAATTTAGTTGGGTGGTGGGTTAATCTCCGAAAAAGAAGAAAAAAATATTTTGAAATCTATATGAGAGAAATCTACCTATGAATATCAGCTGAAACTGGACCAAGCCAGCCAAAACCACTGGCTATTGTATTAATTTCAACTTGTTTCCAGCAACTAATTAATAATTTTTAACAATATATATATTTCTCAGTTTAAAACTAGTCAAATATATTGTTACCAATATGGTGCCTGACGTAATTCTTCTTGAGGGCAACACGTAGACCCATGACAAGCACTTTCATCAGTTTCTAACATGATATCCGATCTTACAAGACCCAAAGAGAAACGCTTTTTTGTTATATATAAAAAAATCAACACAAGAACAAGACGACAGGAGAGGAGTAACAAAAAAATAACAGATCAATCATTTCTTAAGTATCATCATTATTGTTACTTCTGAAGACTATTTTTTATAAATATTTCATATTTTTGTCTTTAATAATAGATAATAGTCTTATAATGGTTAAACATACTTGTGTGATTCCTTCTTGTAGTACAGTTTCATAAATTTTAAATAGTCTTGCTGTGAAATCATCTACTTTGATTGTGCTGTTGAAAAACAAAAATTGTCATTTTATTAAATACAATTCAGATTCATAATTTACATATTTTGTTACAGCACTTACTGAGTCAATGAGTTACGGAGAAATTCTGTATCATGAGCCACTTTGTGTACTAATTCATTCATTATTGGTTGAAGGCGAATACATTTTTCAAATTCACNATTCATTCATTATTGGTTGAAGGCGAATACATTTTTCAAATTCACGACGAGGAAAAGTTGATGGAAGTAATAGGAATGGTGCAAAATTAATAGAATCTGTAGAAAAATTGTCCCTTGATCTCATTCCGGCACCTATATGATATAAAATTTAGTTGTTACAAAAAATAGAAAACATGAAAATGAAGTACTTAATTCAGTTTTGTCTATTTAAAACTTTTCTTACCATGCATTACAGCCCAATCTTTTGCCTTGTCCACTAATTCTTCCAATACTTCTTGTTTCAAAGGTAAAGGGATACATGAACTCATAGGCACTGCCATTGTTGACGACCTGTTTTGAAGTAGGAATATAATTAATTTAAGATAACTAATTAAAAAACTGATACTTGTCAACAAATATTTGTTTTTCCATCTGGTTTTGTTTTGAAAAAAACGTACGCGGGAAAATTAGCCGGAGGTAAAGTGAAGAAAAAGTTTCAATTTGAAGTTCAAAATTTTTGGATATTTCTTCTTCTCGTTTTAAACTATCGAATTCTTGATTATTTACTCTTTTAAGTGTCGTTTTAACTAACTATTGATCAGTCTTTACTCAACCAGACAATTCTGATGAAATCACAGAAACGAATGAAGTAAGTTAATATATAGTAATCTATATTTGCTCTTGACCTTTTTGACATTTTGTTTACATTTTTACAGCACGTGCTATCTTTCATTCCTCAGTTTCTGGTTTGCTATGTACTCTGTCATTTTTGACTGAATATATTAATTTCTCAATTTTACAATGAAACAAAAACGAAAAAATAAACGAGACAAAGTTGAGAAGAATCAGGATGATTATATAACAGTTGTTGCTGCATCTGATGATGAAGAAGATGATGATATTCCTGATATTTTATACTCATCACAACCTACTCGATCACCTGTTTTCAAAACTAAAAGAGATAGCTGTATAGGAGATATAAGAGATGAATCTCCAGTTAAGAAAAGATTTAGACCAGAAGAGAAAAATAAGAAGAATCGTTGTCATTACATTCCTGAGCCTATTGACGCTATTGATGACTTTTATGGCGAGGCAATTAGTCCACTTAAACAATCAACACTAAACACAGAAAATATCCAGTTTGATGAATCTTTTGCTGTAAATGATGATGATGATGATGATGATGATGAAGAACTTATTTCTATTTCACAAACTGAAAATTATAAGAAAGATTTCAATCGTAAATCTCCAATTGGAAAACATTTGGAAGCATTGGAAGAAATTTTTTCTGCTCGTGGAAAATCTCAAGAATCAGTGACAATCGCAACTACAAATAGTCCAGTTAAAACACCAGCTACACAAGCTATAAATGATGTTGAATCTCAAGAAGAAGTCTCATTTTCTCCTTTGAAACCTGTAAATAGAATTCAAAGACAAATGAAATTTCTACCTAAAAGAATTAATATAGATGCATATATGTGTGCAATATGGAGATTGGAAGATAAATTGGCTATAGCTTTAATGCATGATGCTGATAAATTCTTTTCTGTTTTGAGAATAACTGATGAAAAGTTTATTGATAAAATTTTTCCATTCAAATATTATAGTTTGACTGATCTAACAATCAGTGAGAAAGTTGTCATTGGAAAAGATGGGTAAGTACTCAGTCAGTGCTCATGTTTTATTTATTACATTAGAAACATTTTAAAAATAATTTCTTTTTCTTTTCTTATTATTAAAGTTGGAAACCTATGATATCTTTATTAAAATGTTTTGGAGGAAAGAAGCAAAACTGTTACTATGTATTTGGAATGTATTCGAAAGTTACTCAATGTGTTGAAGCCCCACTTTTTGAGTTTAGTAATCCTCTTTTGAATCTAACCCCTGCAAAAAATATTAAAACTTTTGCAGAATTAAAAGAGGTAATAATAATTAAAAGGCGTTTCATATAAATCTGATACTCTGATACATTAACATTTCATTATAAAACAGATTCCAGAGAAAAAAGATTGTCGTATCACTCTTGCTGGTCGTATTGTACATAAAAGTAGTACAGAAATTATTCTGGATATCAGTACAAGTCCAAATCTTGAAGAGTCTGAAGAAAAAATAAAATTAGTAGTTTTGTCATCATTCAAGCCTGTAATAAATCGAAAAGCTAATGAAATTAAAAAGGACTCTATACTTATTCTGAGCTTTATTCGACAATATCGAGGTAATTAGTTCATTCTATGTTTGTGTTTGTTTTCAACATAATTATGTAGGATTCTATGTTGTTCAAATATAGAATTACCACTAAATAATATATTTATCTTTTCTAACCTCGAAAATGTTTTGGACTAAATGTTACATCTGATGAATAATTTGTTGTTGTTTTTTTGTACAGGAATGAGCACTTTGGATCAATTTACTAAGGTTGATATAAATGACAAAGATGAGTTTCCTATGGTTGAAGAAAAAGAAGAATATCCGTTTACTATGGTTGATACAAAAGATCAAGATGAGTTTACTATGGTTCAACAAACAAAAGAAGAATATCCGTTTACTATGGTTGATACAAAAGAAGAAGAAATAAAGTCACCTATCATAAAGTCCAGTTATTCGCGCAAAAATTCTCGATTATCTCAAAAAGTATTGATTTAATTATAATTATAATTTGTAATTCCGCATATTAATCCGTACTTACTTTATTAATAAGCACCTGTTATACTTATACATCTATTGATGTTGTTATATACTACTACTACTACTACATGAAACTGTTGCGTGTTTAGTTGCTATTTAAAGGAAATAAAAAGACTGAGTTTAAATATAAATATATATACAACACAACATTTTGTGTACACACATTTTGAGTTTGTGTCAACATTATCTTTTCATTGCTGCAGCAGTCTATAATGTCATTTTATGTTGTCTATTTACAAAGCTTGCTTAGCATATATGAAAACATCAAAACTCGTTGGCATTTAGCATTAAATTTATTTTCAAAGAGAAAAGTGTATATGTATGTACTTATATGATATAGGGTATATATTAGCATTAAAGCTCTCTGAAAAACTTGGTAAATATGTGAATAAACAGAGTGAAAATTTTAGAGAGAATCTACAAGGGAAAGTAAATAAAATACTCTACAGAAAGTTGGCTTCTTTTTTGCTAGGTTGACTAAATGTGTCCTTTAAAATAACCTTTTTATATTATTATGAGTTTTCTATCATGTCTATAATAATACTCGTAAGTATTTTACTCATCTTATGACCTATACACTCTAGCTTTTATACAACAATATATATTATTCTTCCTCTTCTTCTCCTAAGCAAAACTTATTACTAATGTCTCAGCTAATATTGTCAATGTCACTCTCTTAAAAAAGATGTTGATGATGACAATTACATTGTGTTTATTAAAACAACGACCTTAACATGAGTCATTCATATATATACAGGAAATCACTTAAAAATTTGCTGATTACTAATAATGTCATAGTGTAGCATTACAAGACGAGTTGAAAAATGAGAGAATTGCGGAAGCTTTATTATATTGTAATGTGACATGTACTAAATTAGCCAAAGTGTATCAATTGAATTCATGAATTGTGATCATAATTACATAATTTTATGAAGCACTGAAAGAGAGAGTTTAGTCACAAAGTATATGAAATTAGGATTTGAGCTCATATCATCATCATTATGCAATACTCATCATATACTTATGTATAGGAAAAATATTGAGCTATTGACTCTTTTAATTAGAGTGTGGTTCCTTCCTTTATCGGGCAAAAAACTTCTGTCGGCTTCTTATATTATTGAGACTCAAGTTGAAATCTGTGAAATGAGATCAGAGTCACGTATTTATGTATGGATACATTTATTAATGTGCTAAATGAATACGCGACGCTTTGCAACAAGAATTTATGAGTATATATAAGGCTTCAAATTGCTTAGTGGTATTTATTAGAGAGAAAAACATGGATTTTAGGAAATTTTACTATTATGATTATCTGTAGAGTGAAATCTTTTATGTAAATATATATTTGACTATGTGTATTCACTACTTTATACAGCAGCAAGTAGCAATTTGGTAAAGAAATTACAAGTTTTGTTACCACTTAATTACACCTTATTGTACTTTTTGATTGGATTTCTCCTCCTCTCTAAAAACAGAGAGGAGGAGGGGTTTTATGTTTTACAATACAGGATTTCCTTTGATTGAATATTAACGAAATATGAAAATCACTTGTATATAAAATGTAATCTCATGTATGGCTTCGCAAAATATTTTGGGGCAAAAATATTACAACTTTACATGGATAACTAAAGTAAATGACAAGTACATTATGTGCATTGTAGAATTGGAAATGCGATGAGTGCATTATGAAAAGTAAATCAATATCATATTATATTTTCTTTTGAATTACATACTTCGTGTGTGGGTTTTGCTTTTGCACTAATACTTTTTGTTTCCTACTGTTGTGCTAAAATGTTATATATTATTTGTTTGAGAATCTATAGGAATCGGATGGTATATATTTATAAAAATGGTAGTATTTAGTAACAAAATGTATCTCTCTCATCATCATGTCGTATCACACAAACAATTGATTTCACACGTGCTGATTCACACAAGTCACATAGGCACACACCTCATGACATAATACTACAATACACTACGTGCAACTATTCTTCGTTTTTTTACTTTTATAACTATCAGTAGCTATATGTTACATAGAGAGTAAAAGCAAAATTTGTACGAGCGGAAGAGGAACTGTGTGTACATTAGAAAAATGAAGAAGAAAAGAATCTTTTTTTCACTCTTTTTTGCTGATGCTCTCATTCTCTTATAAAACTTTGTTAGGTCACATAGGATGAGAAAGAGAGTATAAAGTAAGTATCATCTACTCTCAACTTCTGGACAGAGATTTTTCCTCATGTCATGTCATCTGTTCACTTTTTCAACTTTTATGCTCCATTTCGTGTCAGTAAAATAATAGAAACTTGATACGATCTGTACAAGATATATCTACAGAGAGAAAAAGAGAGGAGAGTAACAAAAGGCAAATGGAAGACTCTGTTAGAAAATCTATTCCATGAGGAATTTTGCTAGTTCTCCAGTTTACTTTAAGCTCTCACAGAGTGAATGAGTAAAATGAAACAAGTGAACAAATGAGACATGGAACCATTATTATATATTATACTTTGATGTTAGCAACGAAACCACTCTCTCACTGTATGCTGTCGTTATTCAATTTCTTTACAACCCGCACCTTCATCATTTTGACCTCATGTACTGTATAGAGAATCACAGAGTGCCTTTTATCGGCCGGAAATATCAACGGCTTATTATTGTAGTTTTTGATATGTGATGTGGATTTGTCGAGAATGTCATCCGGGCACTTTGAGGAGCTTTGACTATGTATTGTATAATCTTCAAAATCTCTTCGAGTCTCTTCCGTTGAAACTAAAAGTATATTTTCTACTGCTGATAAAATGTGTAGACTTGTGTCAATTGTTACTTTTTAGTCGATGACAAAAAAGGTGTGCGAAAATAAATGGAAGAAGAGTCTCTCTCTTAAAATGACCTATTTTCATTTCCGTAATAATATGCTTTATCTCACCGGATACATATCATAGTTAGTTTTCTCAATAATTATAAGTGGTATGTCAACAAAATTAGTTTTGGGGCCAAGTGAGACAAGAGATGTATGATAATGATAAATGATTAGTGTGATTAGGTAACAATCTAAAATAAAAGTACTTACTATTTTGTCCTATATTATGGATCTATTTGTTGCATGATAATCTGAGAAGGATATATTGATTATGACAAACAATTCAGTTTTCTAATTACTCGCTACAGAAAAAAGAAGAATCAGTCATTCAAGAGAAACAAGACACGCGTTTTAGAAAAGACAATTTGTGAATTGAGTACTGGACAAGACTCTCTGTTGTCCAAATATCCTTGTCAAAAATATTAGTAGTAGTAGTAGTAAGTTGATTGATTGGTATTGGTCAACTACTGCGACTTGAGTTGTACAGACCCAGCCTCATAAAATTTCCTGGCTTTCGATATTTCCCAGTATGTACATACATATTATCTGAACTATTGGTGCCTTTACTAAAGGCAATTCTAAGAATGAACAAGAAGGGTGTCTGCCTCTCATCAAAGTATCAAGTTGTTTGTATCATTATTATTATATGTGTGCCCTTGAGAAACTTTTGTTGATGCACTTTTAGTCAATAGATTTCTATCATTTTGAACTCGTGCAAGTTTTAATGTTTTTCTGCAGTTTTTATTGCAAAATTTTAAAAAGATTCATCTATAACTTACTTGCTGAAATGATGTGAAACATACTTTTTTTTTATCACATTAACTACCCCTTTTTGCTAGTATTGCAACAATGTTATATACATCTAAATCAAAATGAAACATTGTTAAAATGCAGATAATAACAGTGTATCTAAATAAATATTATGTTTGCACGTGTATGAGAAAACATTGAGAATTACACATTGTTTTGTATTATTTTTAGTCAATAATCTTGCTTCAAAAATCAAAGATGTAATCTTACCTCTAATAAATAATTAACTGGAGGAAAACTAAAAATATACAAAAAGATATACATTTTATATACTTATATTGCATGTAGCGAGCGTGTCAATTTACTAATGACCTGTGAAATGTAAAATTGCATCTTATTATATATTTTAGTTTTTGCAACACCCTTCACAAAGAATTATATGCCTGACTTTGAAAAGTCCAGAAATCTATGGGGTTGAATGTACATTAAAATTTTCCAGATGTAAACTTAGAACTCTATGAATGGATCAAAATGGCCAAAGTTCAATATGATATGTTTCAATTTTAAATAAGGAAGAAATTGCATAAAAACTATAGTCTCAAATTATATGTATATTGTATATACCTATGCGTGCACCTTGTTATATTTCATTTTATTGGAATAAGAATTATTTTTATATGTCTTATGTTGTGGTCATATTACTATATATAATCCTATGCTCTCGTCTCATCAAGTCATTAAAAAATGAAGAGCGTAATTCTCTATATCATATAATATTGACAAGAGCTAATTATTTTATTCCACTGGTTTTTTTCATACTTCTCCAAGAATATAAAAAAAGATTCTCTTGGGAAATAAAATTGCATGGAAGTGTGGACCGATTTTACATGAAAATATAAGACGCGCAAAATGCTGGAGAAAAGTTAGAACCCTGCAAGAAATAACCTTATACTGAGATAATTTTATGTAGATATTATTATTATGCGTACTTGATCATAACGTTGCGAAATTGTGGCCAGCGAATTTAATAATTTGAAAATATAAGTATACTAACTAATAATAATGAGTGGAAAATATGTAATTGAAGATGAAACCGTTTACAAGTATAGAAAAGAGGGAGAGAGAGAATAATTAGCTCTTGTTGTAGTAGAATAGTGAGAGACCACAAGAAAAAACTAAAGGGAAGATGGCAACCTTGGATAAAATACTAATGGTACATGGAGTTTTTTAAATGGTCTTTGTAGAAAATCCCAACATATCATAAAAGTTAATCATGTGGCAAAATCTGTACCATATTCATATATATCATACATATACATACATATATAATAATAATATTATTCTGCCTGAAAATCTCTGGTCTCTGCAAAAAAAAAATATTATTAGTGTTCAACATTCACAACTATACCATTGAGTTTTCTCGTAAATTTTAATTATGCCAGAAAAACATGTAAAACTGAAAGAATAAACAAGTAGAAGGCGGAGTTGAAATGACATAAATATTTGTAGCACCTCACACTCGAAACAAATTATTTTCAATTTTACATAAAGTGCCACCAGGAAATTTTACATTCTTTTTTGGCATTTAAAGGTGTAAAGGTCACATTATAATTTATTTAGAAGACTTTAGAAGAAAAAGTGTATAAATTCAGAATTCTGAGACCAAATAGAGTATCAGTCATTGAACTGCTGACATTGTGTTTATATGCATAACATGCTACTTCTAGCAGTGACCTCCTATATAGTTTGTACATTTTTATCCAGAAGAAATAATTGCCAGTTACTGGTATAAATACGTGTCTACATAGATACTTTGCATATCAAGCAGTAGCAGCAAGTAATTTATTTGGTACAGGGTACATAACACACAATTACTATAAAACCTACAAGGAAAAGGTAACTTTGTATCACATTAAGTTATTATTATGTGCACACTTAAAAACACTATTATGACCATTGCTCTCATCGCTCTTTTCTGCTAATTTTTTTTGCACTACAAGAGAGGAACAACTTGAAGAGTATATAGTAGTTGTTGATTATCTATCTAGAAAAAAAGAAAGGTTGAAAGGGTTGAGTATATAATATCAGTTGAAGGGTATGAGAGATTTTTGTATAAAATATATAAACTAAAAACGTATAAAAACTACCTAGACTCTGCTGGATGATATATTCACATGTTTTTTGTACTGGAGCTAGGTATATGCACTTGTATATTGTATGGAAAGCACTTTTCAATTCTGAACTAGTTTTTTTTTGCTTCCACATTTTATTACATTGCACATTCGATGCGCTATATAATGAAGAAAAAGTGGTTTTCTGAAGGAAACATTGTTATATAGATTTCGCATACTGGTAATATAAGAAAATAAAAAAGTGGAGTTTACGTGTAAGACTTAGATTTTAATGTTTAATGAGCTATATATGAAGAGCTACGAATTATATGTTTTGTTTTGTTTAATTGATTTAATTTCTGGCTATAAATATCAATTCTCACAGCTGAACTTAAATTCTCATTATATATTTCTATTTGTACTCTTGTAGTTTTGAGTTAATAGTTCAAGTTTTAAAATTTTGGAATTTCAGATTGATACATACTTATCAGTTTTTTATAATCAAACTAATATCTGATCTGATCTTCTTATATTTTTTTTGTGAAAAATGATATGATTAATTGAACTTTACAGAAAAAGGAAGGTAGAATAGGTAGGTCTTTTCCTCTAGAGCAAATTTTTTTCTTCTAAAAATGTGTAACAAGTGAATAGTCTTCTTGTCTATAAAATACAAAGTCATTGAGACTAACAAAAAATAAGCAGGAAAAGACTTTATTATATATACTTTTGACCCGACTTACACACATATATGTTGTAGATGCGAAATGTGCGTGATTAAATCACATTTATATTCATTTATAAATAACTTGATTCGATTGGAAATCCTCATCTTTTTTCTAATTACTTTTTAGTAGTAAAAAATTAAACTACATTTGAGAGTAAAAGTCAATATAAATCATTTAAGTCAGAAATCCCTTCTACTACTACTATTAAGCAATGATATAAATGCAAAAAGATGTTCAGTATAAAACATAATATGTATATCATGTTGCATAACTTTTATGCTACAGTTGTAAATTATTGTAGTACATAAGTAATGTAAAGGTAAATTATTATGTTCATCTTAGTTAGTGAATGAGAATCAGAGCTCAGTTTCTTTTTCTACTAATGCATATACACACATAATACTAAGATATTGTACTGTGACCTATTTCTCAAATAAGTGAATAAGTACAAAACAATAAGGAAGTGCGTATTGTTGTATTCAAGATATAGTTCAGTTCTTCATGCAGTCTAAATACGATGAACGACGACAACGACTACAACTTATACTACGAAGACTGTTGTAGGTCCAAGTCCAATCTTTTTTTTTCTTATACTGTCACGCTCGATGCAATTAGGCTAGTCTAATATATGAAAAGACTCTCGATTTTCTTCTCTAGATAAAGAATTTGAACTAGATTGTAAAGCAAGATTCTTTAACTAACGTAATACATTTTTATCATATATATCTCTCTCACTATATATATACAGTACTATCTCTATAATTTTTTTTGCAAGTGGGACGATGGCGGCAGTGCGTTCTTCTGTGGATTATATAAGATATATTATGACGAATGAGTCGACACTAAACGTGAATTTATTGTCGACAACTCTGAAAAATATTTCCTACCTGTATCATTTGAGCTATTCATTTCATTATAGACGGAAGAGAAGTCTTCGACATAGCAAAAAGGTAGATGTTCAACAGTGCGTGGTCTATTGAAGTCATCTAACAGAAAACTTTCTCTTTCCTTATATGCATTATTACATATTATATACACACAGTGAAGATCGCATACTATACGTAACGTAACGCTAGCATAATTACACATTTATTTTTTTTCTCTTCATATTTTTGTGAATGCGAATAATGCATTCTGCTCTACGTAAACGGCACACACCCCAGACCCACTTTTCATCTAACACTCTTACTTTCGTTTGCCACTATATATGTACTCCTCTGCACACTGGGTCAATTAGTATAAAGCTCATCTTTACCTCAATTTACGCATTTTCAAGTATTTTGCATATAATGATCTAATAACTCTTGTCGTATCTACCTGTATACACTAAAAGTCTGGTAATAAATTATATAAACTCGAGTTGAAATATATATATAGGACGAGAGAGACTTTTATATTTTATCTTCTATGGCTATTTATCTGCTTTAGGAAGAAGAAGAAGAGATGAGACACTTGGAATGGTGATGACACAATCATTAGTGGTTGTAAAAAGCGTCGTGCAACATCAACAGCCGTAGGATAGTGACAAGACCTACTTTTCACACTACTGCTACTGCTTGCTTATTCTCTCACTCTTATATTTGATGAATGAAGAAGTCTCAAGTATTGCATTCTTTAAAACTGCAATTGAAGTGCTCAACTTGCAAATATTTTCACAGTCTAAGATGCTCGCATCATTTATTATGATTATTACATGTCTATTGGCAAGGACTATTATTGTTATTATGGTCTATTGTAAGACATAATTATTCATGTTATACTAATGTTATACTCATGTAAAATCTGATATTAATACTTGACAGCACACATGTAAAAAAGTAAAACACACATACACACTCAAAATGGAAATAGAGCAAAGACAGGAGGAACAATTATGTCATATTTATTCAAAGGTAGAAAAAAACCAAAAAAAATGTAATATTAGTATTATTACATATTTATTCAAAGGTAGAAAAAAACCAAAAAAAAATGTAATATTAGTATTATTATACGCTACGTGTACCATTGACCACGAAATTGTAAAATTTTTATTATTATTATCTTGTTAACTTGTATTGGCAAAGACTTCCGCAACTTGCAAAACTCTTTAACCACAGTTTTATTTATTATGAGATCTGATATAGTAATATGCAAGTTATATTTAAGTATAAAAATTCTTATATAATATGTAATCTTTGTATACTTTGGCATGCTTCGTTTACCCTTAGAGTGTACAAGAGCAAAATGTATAGCTATAATTATATATATTACAAATTTAACTTTCGATGATTATTTTATATATATGTGATGATGATGTCGCAAGTGAGTAACTTCAACTTGAATGAAAACTTGACCCATTAAATACTTTTTCCTGTTTGACCGCCTAGCTATACATATCTATATGTTTGTCTATACTGTATTGGCATTCTCTATACTTTGTGGCCTATGGGTAACATTATTGCTTTGTATGTATATATATGTGCGTGATTGTGTCATCATTTACAGAGTGCAATGAATTCATCCAAGCAAATAGTATAAACAGGACAGTACAACCAGAATTACTATGAGGTCAGGTTTGTTTATACCCAGTTTTGTGTACGTTGGAATTTCCAGTTGAGCGACGACGACGACAGAAAATTTATTAGTATTGGACACTGCAGAAATTGTATCATTATAGCTTCTGGCTACTGGAAGGGATTACCCAGTAGCCACAAGATGCTCTACTTTGCATCCATCTCAAGTTCTTCTATGCACTGAGAATTTTGTCATCATCAACAACATCCAGTCGTTCATTTCTAACTCTCATTTTTTAGGTCAAGCTTATGACATGACATTCATAATATATTTCATTACTCTTCTTCTACACTGTGGTCAAAATTTCCCAGGCCAAGACTCATTTCATTCTAATTCAATTCTTATTACCCAATAAATCAACGACTTGTTGGATTATATTGCCATGTCATGTCACATAATAATATAATCTCATAAGCTAACAAAATTTTGAAAAATATTAAGCTATTCAAGTATTTTTAATGATTTTGCCAAAAAATTGATTTTTCTGCAATTACTGGATGACAGATTCAAAGAGAGAAATGAAATGTGTGGACGAATTGTGACTGAGTTTTTTCTTTAGGATGCAAAAAATTTTCTCTATTTCTTTTGCTCTCCCTATTTATCTACTTGTTTGACCACTTTGCATTTCCCTTTTGGGCTATTTCGGTTTTCAATGTTGGTTTTTAAGTCTACACTCACCCTCTTGTAATATTTACGAGACATGGGAACGTCCGGATTGCTCTCATTCTTTTGGAAACATTGCTACAGCTATTTAAATCCCATTATATATGATGAAGCAACAACACAAACCTTGCTGCTCATTTATTAGTTCTTGTATATATTTACACTGTTCTCATTTTATTATATACATAGTACTATTCAAAAGCCTTGTTACTACAAAAAATTGAGTATCTTTGTGTCAAATGGACAAAGATCATATTATCAAACTTTTTATTTTGAATAAAAGTTGTAGATTTTTATGCTTTAGTAAATATATCATCAGAGAGAGAGAGAGAGAGAGAGAGACTCTTTGCATTATTATTATGTCCATGGAATATATTGCCACTAGCTATTTTCTTGTACATAAAACTGGGTCTCGCTTATAACTGAAAGAGAGAATCTTCTTTAAGTTTACTTATGCTTGCAGTTGATATGTGAATCCAATTAGCGTATGATGCTCAGTAAGTAGAAACAAAAAGGCATCGTATCACATTAGGTATAAACTTGCTACTACTCTCTTGTTGCTGGAGGAAGGAAAAGCAGAGTATTGTAGTAGCAAAAGAGTAATATGCAAAAAAAAAAATTTTTCTTGTTCTCTCTTATTTACCTTTCCATGCTTGCATTTTGAGAGAGTTCAATTTAAAAACTACATATCTCTCTACTCTGAAGGATTTCCTTAAGATACTGCAAGTAAACATAGAGAACAGAGAGAGAGACAGAAGTACATATTATGTAGTCCATGTCAATTATTTCTATGTTGCATCTCTTTTTCTGATAAGCTCCAGGCTACAACTTTTATAAATTTTGTATTTACTCAGTCAGTCTTGTTTTATATTCACATGAATGAAAAATAAAGAAATAATATCAAGTTTAAAAAATGATATAAATTGCATATATACATATATATATATATGTTTTATGTGAGTATACTTCTCTCTCTCTCTCTCTTAAAGCAAGCCAAAAATTGTTATATATAAAAATGTGACTATTTAATCTCTCTAACTGACTGACACATAATGACACATATGCTCAATTATCCAAAGCGTTGTTATTATTTTACTTGAACGTGAATGTGGTTAGCTCTATTTACTATATCTATCAGACTCTGAGTTATATAATAATATAATATATATAAACAAGGAAGTGAAAGAGTAAGAGTGAATACTACTATACCATAACTACATATTACAGCTCACCAGACAAGTAGGTACAATGTTAGTGTCAAAATAAAATCAAGTCAAGTTGGATATGTTATGCTAGGGCAAGCCAAGAACAGGTCATGATTAACAAGAACAATGTATAGATTGCTTCATAATGTGTCATTACATCATCACAAACATACATGATAATTTAATATACTACACTATTTTTGTCCAAGTCCTGAATTACTTTCTTATCAAGATATATTGTACACTTGCATTTATGATTATTAGAGGAGAAAATTTGGATTTTAAGGTCGACTCAGGGTCACAATATCTTGCTATTTCTAGTATTCTTAAATTGCTACATAGTTGTAAGTACTAATTTTAATAATAGATTCACTTCTCTTTTTTTATATACTCGATTCATTTATTATAAAAACTGAAGGTAAAAACCTGGAAAAACCTATGGTGCTAATTTACTGCAGTTTGGAATCGTTCAATTGGTTCACATAATAAATATTTACAACTAATAATTATCTTTATCTTCTCTTCGACTTGAGCCGTCGATAATTATAGACATTGGTGTGAATTCTTGTACACATTACAGAACTAATGTAGTCATAAAAATGATCAATGTTGTTATGAATCGTTTTTATCTAAAGTACTACAAATATAACTAAATACAGTAGCTTATATGTACGGATTTCGCATACAAATTTATGATGAGAAAAAAATCCTTACTTTGTATCCTTACTTTTGTACAAATAAATGCCAATGTCGTAAGAATAGGGAAATTGAAGTGAATCACCTCTTCTCTGCTTTGGTGCGCATCTAGATGAATTATTATTTCTTCATAAAAAAATAATCTTTTTGGGTGCTCAGCTTATGCAGGCTTGTTTATAGAATGATGAAACTCAACGACAACAAGACATTGTCGGTCATCCACCGCATCAAATCAAAGCAAGCAAACCACGTAGTACAACAAGCATCAGGCATGCAGCAGTATAATGGTAAAGAAAATAAGAGGATCTGTATTATTATTATGATGATGTAAGGAAATTTAAGAAAGAAAATGGGACAAAAAGCCATAGAACTCTAAAGGGAGCATCATAGTAAAAAGATGAGAACAACCAACAATCAAGTGCACACAAGGAAAAGGGAGTCTATCTGTGACTTGCCATTTCATTTTAAAAATGTCTACAAAATCTTTAGGTGAAAAAGCCTTTGACCGCCGTTCTTCTTAGTTATAGTCGTGAGTCAAAAAAGTAAAGAAAACCAGTTGTTACATAACCAAATGAGTTGGTCGTAGTCTACTTTTTCACATTGAAAGGGTAAGTTATCCATTATTATTTTGTGTATGGTGGTCCAATTCTTTCTCTCATGTCAATGCACCTTCTCTCTCTCTCTCTCGAAGATATTACGACAAAAGTAAGTTTTCTTGATGATGATCATTATTTGTCTCAAGTTGAGGGCAATGGCAGAAAGTGACCTATTAACTCACTGTAGAGATAGAGACTCGTTTTGTTTTGCATTTTTGCATCCCTAAAAATCTTTCTATAGAATACAACAACTTTAAAGAATTGAGAAGAGGGATGCTGATGATAGGGAGGAAATTTTTTTTAGTCAGTCAACGTCGTGCACATTTTATGCGCTTTATGTGTCAATGTGATGTAACACTGGCCCATTAACAAGGCTTGAAAAAAATTCCTTCTTCTTCTTCTTCCCTATGGTCGTTGACTGCAGCCACACGGTCATTGTCCTCTCTTTCTTCTTGAGATTGTCTCTTTCGAAATTCTGAAATGAGGACACTCTAAAGCTTTTCAACAGCAAAGCATCCATCGTATCATTGTGGCTAAAAAATCTTAAAATGAGGCATAAACATAAACTCAAAGAAATATTGAATTCAATTTATGTGAATAAAGTGTTGGAATTAATTTATAATGGTTAAAGTTATATCAAATCCTTCAAAAGTTGACAAGTTTTGTGTCAAATAAAAGCCTACCTCAATTTCATTATTGTCATCACTCACACGTAAAATATTTCTTTCCTAAACTTTTGTTTTAACTATGTCAAAAACTTGTGCTACCGTTTTAGCTCATGGTGACAATTCTAGAAATAAATTATGTATTCAATAGGTCAGCTTTTCTGTCTAAATTTCAAACACGCATATACATATTATATAGTTTTCAATGTTTCTCTCTTTTTGTAGTTACATAAAATATAATACAAGAGGCGGAGGATTTGTGAGAGATTGACGTCACGATTTCCGAAAGACACCCAGCAAGCAATGTGGTTTAAATATCATTAGATATTCGGATTGTATATTCCTTATTATAAAGAGAGAAGAAAATGATGTATAATAATAATCAGTTAAGGTAAAATATTTTATTAGGAGGGACGACACACTAGTGAACTTTGGATTTGCGGCTTCAGAAAACTCTACTGTGGAGGTATTGATTATATAATAAAGTATTTACAATGTACAATGTTTGAGAGAGAGAGAAAGAGACAATGTTGGCCATGAATAGCATGTAAGCACAATATTTGTTGTTGTCAGTCTTTCTCATCTTGTGTTTGTAAAATATGCCATGGAATGAAAATGAACTCTTCATATATATTAAGTTCTCTCCAGTGCAAAATACTTTTCTTGGTTCTTATTTCTTCTTATAGTTTTTGCTCTGAAAATATGAAAAGCGTGATATATACCATATAAGCTGTCATGTCAGTTTGTGGCGTGAATGAGAAGGTGTTCATTTCATAAAGACGAGAAAAAACTTTGCTCTTTTTCTGACATGACACTACTAGCACATAAAAAAAATAAATAGTAAAGGACACGTCTTTTTTCTCTCTTGACCATGTCACCATATTATATGGAAACAGTAAATAGCAAATCGTAGAGAAGAAGAAAAAAGTTTATTTTTCCTTGTCGCTTCTAATCGAAAAATCTCTAATGGATATCGAATCGATTTTGTCTTCTATTTCTATTATTGTAGCTAAAAGCTTCAATATATATACACATGTTGTTATACCTTTACTCTTATTCTAGTAGACAATATAATCAAGAAGAAAGATCAGTCAATAGCAATGAATGAATGCAGGTAGATAATGAATTGGAAGTTATGTGAACTTTGTCCCATATTGCCCCCAACTAATATTCATTTTTATATAATGCTGTATGGTTCAGTAGCGTGCTCATATAGTATATGTAATAATGATGTGATGCTAATAGTTTTTTTGCTCCTTTCTTTCCCATTACATTATTAGGAACAATGGAACACCAAGGAATAGCATAATATGACTTTCAGTAGCACCTTTAGCTTTTTTCTCTCTCTCGTTCCGTCTCTGTGTGTGGGAGAGAACTTTACCGAGAGAGGCATCAGACCACACAAAAGAGACTAGATAATAATGCAAGTACTTATGGAAAAGAGAGTTTTGTTAACGTAAAAACAATTTCATTTTCATATTTCTGTAAATGGTAATTTCCTCGTAGACATAGACATATTATTGTACATATATATATATGTAGAATGATGATATTGTATAACTTTTTATTTTAGCGTGTGTGTCTCTCTCTTACTTCTCTGATGCCGTGCTCCATTTCGGCTATTTCCCTCGAGTGATATTCCTGCTTGTTCATCGTCTGCAAACTGCATACTTTTTGTCGGCTAATAATGCTAATGATATAGAAAAGTCACTACTACTTATGCTCTAAAAATTCTATTAGTAGTCAGTCAATAGTCAAAAAGTCTCAATCAGTTAGAAATAACCAAGTTTGACATTGAAGGTCAGAATAATATGGATTATGTCATTCTCCTATTAATAAGAGAAAAGGGGCAGACTGAGAAATGTCATAATGTACAAGACGGAAGAAAATAATAAAGTTGATGTTATGAAATTTCTCACAACATGTATATAACACCTGGAGGAAGAAAACACATTTGATATTGCATATTGGTCAAGTATGGTAGCTGCTGAATAATATTTGAATATGAAGAAGAAATTATTTCTTTAGTTAGCCTTCTCTTTATTTACACAATGAAATGACTATGTGGCTCTGTTGTAAGTTGTGAAGTTGAAATACATATATATAAATGGTTACGCAAATCAACAACAAGATTCAATTCATCTCTCAAAGCAATAAAAGCAAAACTAGCTATATATATCATATTACTCTTTTCAAAGTCCAAAGAAAATTTCATTTTTCTCATCCACTCTTAAAACGACGAATTGACGGATGTGAATTTAATACGGTGGACTATTGCTTAACATTGTAAACTAGTTGCTCTACTATACTATTGATTGTTGTACAAAAAGTTTACATCATGTAGTAATATATATATATATATATATAACTAGCTCTATCATTTCATATATATGTGATGGATTAAAAGAAATGTAATTTTGGCTTAGAAAAATCTTGTGGGATTTAAGTGCGTAAATTTCCTAGACACACAATGTAAATTGCTTTCTGTATAGGGAGTCTCATTGGAAATTTTGCTTGGAGGAGAATGATGATACATTATAAAAAATGTGTTTGCCGTAACGGGGATTTTACATTTGTATGTATATGTATACCTTAGTAGTAATAGTCGTCCAGTAAGTACTCACAGTGCCAAAAAATTTAGTACGATGAAATACAACTCATCTCATCTCATCGTATATCAAGTAGTTGGACGGGTTTTTCCTTGTAATGTTCACTACTACGAGGTAACATTGAAGGTTAATCAAAGCCGTTCTTACATAGTAGCCAGCCGCGCTTCAAAAGCCTCAAGAAGATTATTCATACAATATTCTCATCATCCAGAGTACAAATTTTCATTCATGAGCATTTTAAAAAATAAATAAAGAGTCGAGAGAGATTTATTATTGAATGGAAATGGACTTGGATGATTTGAGTTGAGAGTGGAGATTATGTCCAGTTTCGGCTTTTGGTTCTCATAGACTACAATAGAGAATGTAAAAATTGCAATGAGA
>VCNE01001256.1:0-19375 GCA_009869805.1 Oncopodura yosiiana
CAAAGCTTAGTTAATAGCTCTAATGTCATGTAATGTAGAATGTAATGTGAAACTATAGAACTTGAAGTTAGAATATAGTACAAGTTTGGCGTAAAGAAACATGAAGATAAGATGAAGTTGGAAGAGTGTAGTGAAATTGCCTTTGAATACTTGGAAGGAAGCTAAAGGAAGAAAAGCATGGCTTAAACTTTCTCTTCATATGAGAACGGGAGAAAAGAGAGTTTCATATTATCTTAGTAGCAAACTGGCCGTAAATCATTTTTTCTTCCTCGGTTTTCCGTACACAGAGAAATATAAAATGTAGTGTGTCACTCCTTTTTGGAGAAAGGGACTGTACATGGCTAAGTAAAGTGAGCCGATTACAAGAGAATTATGCACAGCATCGTTCTTCATCGTCCAAGAAAGTCGTCAACTAAATAATAAGTATTATGTAACTAGTAAAGGAAACTGGGACACATGTATATAGGAAAAAGGGAATGTATGTAAATAAGAGGAATTTAAATTCAGCTCGTCAACTTGAGTACTAAGTAAAAGGCTTGATGTGCTATACTAAAACTGTTTATTTTGAATTCAAATTTTGTATATTAGATGTTGGAGTTGTTGAGGGGTTCTGGTTAACTTGTGAATATAGCAGATTCTTTTAGTGAAAATAGGAGATACACGTTTATTTTAATATGAGGTTAGGTTAGCAGAACAAAATCAACGATTTTGTTCTAAATTTTGATTATAAGAGTTTCGACCATAATCAGTTTTCCGTCTTAAGAATTTCGATCAAAATAATTTCGATCCTATCAAGTTTTTATGTGAATCTTACGGTCAAATATTTTGCTGATTTCAAATTTGGTCTAATACTTTTGCTCAAATGTTTCAATTATGTCAGATTTTGGTCTAAAGTGACCAAATCCTTTTCGACCATGATAACATTAAGTTAATGTCATTAACTTTAAGAATTTTGGCCAAATTAGTTTTGATTATTTCGTTTTTGGTCTAAAATGATCAAATCATTGTCGATCATGATAGCATTAATTCTAAGAATTTTCACCAAATTAGTTTCAATCACTTCGTTTTCGGTTCAATGTAATTAAATCTTTTTCGACCAAGGCAGCTTTAAATCTAAGAATTTTGACCAAAATAGTCAGTTTGAATCTAATATTTTGATCAAATATTTCTCAATAGAAACTAGTCTGTCTCATGCACAAGTCATAGAGCTGTTACATTTCCTTTACCAGAACAGCTAAAGATCTCTGCTGATTTATAAGTATCAAATGATTGAATAAGGAACCTACGTAGAAATAACTCTCAAAATCTGTCATGATTAATGAACGTTCTTCAACAGCTCAATTCTATTTGTAAAAAGAAAATGTACTCAAAAAAGAATTCACAAAAATCTACTCATGTCGTAATTTGCCATTATGTCATTCCTCTATTCGGTCAAACTCATTAATTATGAAAACAGATTTTTCTTTTCACATTGAAGTCGTCAACATTGTCATTAACCTTGAGACTCAATGCTGAAGAAGTCATATATAAAATCTGTAATTAAATCGTTTGTCAATTGAAGAGCATTTTTTTCTTATTCTATAGTAAAGCAATGATGTATATGATGATATTAAATTAGTACAATTCAAAATGATTTTTTCTATAGCCTTCTTCGATTTTGGCTCTAGTCTCTCATTCTGTGATTTAGAATTGAAATAATAAATCATTTTGACTCTTAGGTGAGGGAAGCCAAGCGCAACTTCTTCTCAGCTCGTTTCGCTCTGCAGATTTTCATTGATGGCTCTAAATAACGACTTTTTCTCTCTCTCCTTTTCTATTTAGTGACATTTGATTTTGATATTTTTCCTCTACCTCTTTTTTTACTATTTGAACTTCTATAGTATTCTATGATAGAATCACTAAAGCGTGAAGTATTAATCAATTTTTGTGGAATTTGAATCTTTTCTCACGTATTAAGTTGACAGCTTTTGACTAATTATACACATTTTAAATGAAAACCTTTTGCATTGCACTCATTGCATTTTGGTAATCGTCTAATCGTCTAATGTGACTTTAACATGCAATGTGTATATGGGAGATTAAGTATTTCTTAATGAAGTGTTTGGTATGTTAAGAAGAAAAATGAGTGTAGCGTGTAGAGAGCTTTCTGGCCATGAAGTAATTAATATGCAGCATAAGCGTAGAGAGCAAAGATCAAAAGGTGAGATGTAATTAGCTGGAGGAACATATTCGTCATTTTAATTAGTTATTTAGGTTACATGTTTTTACATTAGAAGTGAACAAGTAAATTTAAGCTTGAGTTTATGATGTTCTACTATGATATGCTGTTCACGTATTTACATTAGAGTAGAGGTTTATATTTTTATTCATGAATTTTTGTTGCAATTAAGAGCTGTTGCAAATGACATCATAATGTTGTATTTCCTTAGTTTAATTTCGTAAGATTATCTTATATTAATTTTAGGTTAATGATCTTATATTCTAAGCATATCGTATAGTAAATCTCTTAGGAATATCATTTTTAGCTGGTCCTCCATCAAATAATATTAGTTCATCAAAACCAGCGTTTGAAAAAATGTACTTTTAACTCCATCCAACATGTCGATATATTTGAAGGTCGAAAACATAGCATGACATAAAATATATATAAACGAAAAAATGTAACATTTAGAAGTCTCCATTTACTACGGCTTACATACACACGTCTTCAAAAGTTGGTGTTCCATGAAAGACGTTATTTTGATTCCAATATTGTGTCCCATGACATGCCTTAAGGGACTCATTATTGTCGTTTGCGTCACCCGATTTGTAAATGAACGACTCTGCACTTTCTCTCTCAATGGCTCCCACAACGACCTATTGCTTTTCCATATATTATGAAACAACCAGTGAGACAGTACCATAATACAGACGACTCTTTTCTACCTCATACTACATAAAAAATGCATTGACAATTGTCAAGTGACAACACACAACCTTCATATAAGACTTTTCTCAATTCTTAATGCTACATGCACGCAAGTCTACAAAAAAGTGAAAGTTGTCAACCTTTCTCTACGAGTAAACATTGTGACAAGTAGAGGAGAAAGGGCAAATTATCGGAAATCAGCCAACCACGAAAATTGACCTAGAGTCATTTTAGCCTCGACAAGAGTCTCTCTTCTAAACTTCTGTAAGAAAGAAAATGGTACACATGTAAAATTTACAATGGCTTGATTGCTCTTCTCTAGAAAAAAGCAACCATTAGCACTAACATATGAGGACATTGGATTGCAGCTCAAAGCACTCAACAACTGTTTTCACACACCAACATACTGTTTGACTCTACTATACAAGAAATAAGAAATGTTGACGTTCTAATCCTTTGCTGATGCTTTTCCAACAGTTTGCTTTTGTGTGAATTCAATTCTAACAGTTCAACATTGCCTTACAATTTATGTTTAATGGGACACCCTTACAATGTAGTAAAGGCATAGTGACCTAGAAAGGGAGAAAGAGCATCTTAAATTTAAAGGTGTCCTTACAACATTTTTGGCACAAAATCAATTTTTGAACTATAGTCTATATCGAAGAAGCTATAGAGAGAGTTTGTATATAGCGTCTCTCTATAATACATAGAAAATTGATATACCTTGGCGTTACGCTATAGACAGAGTCCACTGTGCTAAAAATGCAACCCGTGAAGGAATTCTAAAAATATTCTTCATGCCACCAAAGAAGCCACAGATAAATAAACTTTAAATCAACTTGACTTACTATAAGTTAATATGCAATACAGTGTTTATTTTTGTACATGTGTAACACATGGATATTAATGATGACACCGGTTGTTGTAGTCTAAAAGGACTCTAGAACTGATTACAAATGTTCTCTTTGAAAAAAAGGACCCAACAGAGAAGAACAAGTGAAATGCATAAACTATGAAATAAAAGGCAGTCTTAATGTTCCGTCTTGACACTTTAGAGTAAAAGTTTTTTTGAAAATGGAAAGTTAAAGCATTTACTATACTAACTGAGAAAGAACATTGAGTACACACATATCGTTTCACATTAGTTTGTCAATGACTGAAGATTACAAGAGGAAAATGGCTACAGCTACATAATATAATGCTCTCAAAGCACAAATCACTACAATATATAGAGAGAAAACTAAAGAGACTGTTGTAGTAGTACATAGTGACAAATAAACTAGTAAAAAGCCGATAGTGACAGGGAGTATAGAGAAGAATATAAGTAGGAACGTAAAAGTGTCCATGTGTGTTGGTGAAAGGGCGGTATGTGTTTTATGCCTTTATTTTATTGGAACTTTACGACTCAAAATATCATTGGGCTCTGGTCATAAAACTTGCACAGTTTGAAGAAGCTAAAGAACAATTCTACATTTTCTATATCAAGACTAAATGGGAAAGATATGTTGGCTTTAGTTCTTCTCATCATGTAATTTTCTCTATCGTTCCTTCTTCTATACTATACAATTTCACAAATAATCCAATGAAGATCCAAAAGCCTTTTAACTCAAAAGAGAGTGAAATTAGAGAGGAGCAAGTTGTAAACTTTTTTGGGAAAAGTGGAACACTGTAGATTGAACAGATACTGTAAATACAACTTTTTCTACTAAAAGGTCATTGTCGTTTGTAAGCATTAAATTAGAGAGATGAGTACAAACCTTGTGGTGCAATGCGGGTTAATTTATATTTTCCTAAATCGTTTTGTAATTGCTAAAAATATATTGACAGACGAGACACAGAGTTATAATTGGCTATATTTGCATATATGTTTTTAAGAGGCTCAGACGTAGTTATAAAATGTTAAGGCAGACAATAAATCCCGAAGATTCATTATATCATAAACAAGCATATTTAATCATATTTTTGTGAGGATGAATGTTGAATATAGTAGGATGTTGTCTTTAAATGCTGATGTAGCATAAAGTTATTGCTTGACTATATACTTGTCTCTGTATTATATAGATGCTAAGAATATCATGTCGTAGCTTTAGTACTCATAAAGTTATGGAAGTAACAAACGGCAATATTTAAGTTGACGTCGTGCCTTATGTATATGCATTTAAAAGGAGGTATTCAGTTTGTTACAAAATGTGTTGGAGCCTCTAAATATTTTAAGAGTCAAATATGACTACTAAGGTTAGCAACAGAGTTAAATGCGTTGTAATGGAAGACTTGTATTTCACTTTCAAGAATCACTTATCATAAGATTAGCCGCTATGGCTCTATAGAGAGAATGTTATATAAATATAAATCTTGGGAAGCCTACCTTAGAATTTTGTATCCGTTCGTTGGATATCAATGAATTCTGGAAAGAAATTAAATAACAAATCGTCCATTACAAGTTGTAATTTACAACACATGCAATTTGGTTGCTAACAAAAGTGATAGACAGACCTTAAATGTAACTCCTTTAACTTTGTATGTCTGTAAAGTTGTATGGCAATGTGTTTCAATGTTAGAGAAAGAAATTGAATACATCATGATATTTTAAACTGCTGGAAGATAATCCTTCACTATTCTATACTCACTTTAATATTGACCATTGCTTTGGACTATAAGGAGTAAACAAGCTAAAATTATACACGAAGCTGGAAGCTGATGAAATTGTGATGATGAGTCACTTTTTACATTTGTAGCTTGACTCTCACTATACTACGTATAGAAAAACTACGTAAGTTTGTATGTTATCAGTCATCTCCATATCTATAGCCTTGACTTGACCACTATAAGCCACACTTTATACATTTTAATCATTCAAAGTTTTCAAAGAGTTTCAACTTGAAAGAGCTCTTAGATCTCTCAGTAAGTTTTGTGTCTTTAGATTGACAAGTTGACACATAAAGTTGACATTAATTGGTGACATCAAAATGAACGGTTCAAGAAGATTCAAACTTAAAATGTGGATTGAGCAAGGACGAAAAATTGACGAGTACAACGAGTGGATTGGGTACTATTTTTATTTCTTTCAATTTGTGAGTTTTTTGCTTCTGTTTTGTGTTACTAATAATTCTATTTTCATGTCAAATTATAAAGTTTACTGTAAGAGTCTATATTTCTATTTCTAGACTTTTGGACTAGCAGCATTAGCAATTGAAACAATGAAATGTAGCAAACTACGAAATAAGCATAATGTCTTATTTTGCTTGCTCAATGCAGCCAAAGAGCACATGTGGCATACAACAATACTTATTCTAATTTTTTACATTCTTACTGGAAAAGTGTTTACTGATTCTAAACCAAATTCGTTACGAGAGGTAACTAAATATGTTTACTCCTACAGTGTAATCTGTCTATAAGAGTATCTATAAAGGTATTCTGTCTATAACGGCGGCTTTCCCGTATCTCGGCTTAAACTCTATCTAAATACATTATATCGACTCTCTCTATGACAGTTCTGTATATAAGAGTATTCTGCCTATAACGGTGTATTTCCACTCAATTTTAGAAAAATTTGCTCTCTCTATAACGGTTATTGGACAAACACGACATCTTCAGTCGGTATTTTTATCATTTTCGAAAAAAGGAGTAGTGAAAGTTATGGAAAATAATACCAGGTATTAAATATAGCAATTATTCAGATTTTTGGCACGTTGAAGCAACTCAAAGCGATGGCTGCTAGTAAATATGACTATAGAATTCAGTATATCGATTGAAAAATATACTCTCTATAACGGTTATGCGCTTGATTTGTTTCTAATACCGGTATAGGCAGACTCTGTTTATAAGAGTTTTTTGTCTATAACAGTGAAAATTGTTTGGCTCTTGGCCTACCGTTATAGACAGATTCCACTGTATATAAATACATTCTTAATTAATTTTACATTTTGATTCTTTAGAAATACAGACTGCGGCCGATGGTTCGAGTATTAAAGTACACTGTAGTCATATGGACAATATTGCTAATGGCATCACTAGTATTAATGCTACACTCAGATTTGAAATTTTCTTTGGCCTACTTATGGACAACAAACTATCAAAAAGATTTCGTCTCAACTCTCGTTGATTTTGCTCAATCTTTCAATCCTGTTCTATGGGCTATCTTCCGATGTATTGCATTTCTAATTCGAGACTCTCAGTTAAGATACTAAAAGAATTTTTATACCTTCAGGCAAAGTGACTTATAATTTTTGTACAGAAGTGCAGAGAATGTATCACAAAAAATTTGTACTTTGGACTTAACAAATCAATAAAGTTCCCATTGCTCCTAAACTTAAGGACTAAAATAAAACTATAGTGGAGATTTTCATAATCATCATAATCTCAATTGTTACAAGAACTAGAGTAAGTCCAAAGAGTTTAATTTCATTTCACCATCATAAATCTCTAGCACTTGAAAATGAAATAGAGCAGCAACACAAGAATAATCGTATTGTATTATAGTTTTCTGTAGACTTATTGTACTCAGCTAGTGATATTATCATCGTGATAATGAGTTTCTGAATCAAGGAGAAAACATTGTATACATTAGTATACATCATGTCCTTATTCTATTTCGCCATAGCTTTTTGTTCTAGTTTCCAAGAAGAGACGTGTGATATTATATATTGCATTGAGAAGACGTAGATAATAAAGTAAATGAAGTTTATGCATGAGTACTCTCTCTCTCTCTGTAGCTGACCATTTCTAGTATAAAATTATAACAATGGCAAAACTCTCACCGTAAATTCATTTGCAATTTTAGACTATCTCTAGACGTCAGATTTAATTCGTCCAACATGAAACTCATAAGAATTCTATTTCTTTGCACCCAAAATGCAAAAGGGAATGTGCATTTTGTAAATTTCTTCAGAATTTATAGGGAATGCTATATAGCATTAGGAACTGTAGAATTCCTTGGTAGTCCTTTGACGAATAAAATTTGTTCTACCCGTGTTTGCAATGCTACTTCATTTACTTGTCGGAAAATTTCTTAAGAAACAAGTCAAGTGCGTAAAGTTGTATAAAAAGGGGGAGAAAAGAAAGTCTAGCCGTACTTTTTGCGTTGGTCATAATAATGGAAAAGCACTCTCTATTATCCAGTCTATTACATTACATCACATTTTATTCTACCCATCATTCTATATAAGAGAAGAAATGCATCGCTCAATCCAATTCACTTGATGAAATTTTGGAGAAATGGACACTGTCATTTTATGTCGCAAGCTCTGATAAAAATATGAATTAGAAGAGAGCTTGTATGTTGACAAAAATTGGAATTTTAAGTTTATGATGAAGAGATGAGCAACTTTTTAGAGTGCAGTAGAGAGGAAATCGAAAAAGACATGTTACATAGCATATTTGATTATATGCACATATATATAGTCTATAGGATATAATATTATTGTAAATATATTGCGTTATATTATATTGCAAAAGTCTAGCTCAATATTCTTTAGTTGTATAACATGATCCACGGTAGGAAAAAAATGTTGTCAAGATGTAAAGAGCTAAGAAGTAAAAAAGAACATGGTTTTTTGTTGTCCACTGTCCTGTCCTGTCCTTTGAATAAAACTTTGAATTGAGTTGAGTAGCTTTAGACGCATAGGAAGGAATTTTCTTCTTTTATCATAAATGGACTTTGTGTACTGATGGCTCTATCATTTTTATGTCTTCATGTGTAATCATATCATGATGCACCACTACAATGCAAACGTCTAGTCTTCATATTTTTAACCAAGGTAATACGATTTTGGGTAGTAAAAAGAGCTTCTAGGAAAGACTTGAAAACTAAGGTGATGTCGCGTGTAGAAATTAGATAGAGATGCTATACGAAAGGTAGGACAAAATATGTAGTACATAGTAATATAACGGTAAAAGGTGTTCAACTGGAACCAAATGACACAAGAAAATTGACCAGTAAATGAGAATTTTTTTCAGAGCTGTTTTGAAGTTCTGACCATAGGAGAAATGTTCCCTTGGAAAGTAAAATATTTTCTGATTTTTTGAGATTAGCAGAACTGTTAAACAAATCTGCAGTAGGATCTCTCAAGCCCAAAATACAGCAAAAAAATTCAAATTTCAAAAACCCAAACTCATAAATCTGACAAGGACTCTATTTTTAGGCCACTCACCAACTGATTTAGATTCAAAGCAATAATGTCAGATGAGTCGTCGCAAATATTTATCTGCTCTACTTATATATACTCTCTCCCTACTTTCTCTTACAACAACCTACAATCTACTCAAATCAATTTTTTCCATTATATTTCTCCCATGTTCCCAAATTCACATTACTTTGCTTCCTGTTCTATTTCTAGATTCACATAGATTCTTCTATTGCCCATTGCATATATACTTTGACTTAAAGCCTTGAGCCAGTCTAGAGTTGCCTTGAAAGCACACCGATGACTCTACTCAAATATTACGTAAAGGAGAGAAAACATAACTCAAGGAAAAGGGAATGCGAAATGCGACAGGAAGATGCAGAGAGAGAGAGAGAGAGAGTCTTGGCAAAAAGGAAACCAACTCAATTCTCAATAGCAATACTCAATTGTTGACAACGACAAGGAGCTACTATACTTATGCAAATGTTTGTCATGTATTATTATATGGTATAGTAGTACTATAGCTATAGGAGTATCTCATCTCTATCTATTTCTTAGTCTTCGAAATATTCCAAATATGAAATAACTTTCCATTACGAAGACAGCAGACTACACTTACTACTTTTACTCTGCAGGCATAAAAAAAATTTCAGACTATTATACGACCAGAGTTGGTGAATTTTTCTGGACAAAGTTCCAACAGTGATACAGTGGAATCTGTCTATAAGAGTGTCCATCTATAACGGTATTCTGTCTATAATGGTGACTTTCCAGCCTCCCGGTTCAAAGCCTATCTAAATACATTATATCGCCTCTCTTTATAACGATTCCGTATATAAGAGTATTATATTATCGGTATTTTGACAATTTTCTGGAGAAAGAGTAGTGAAAGTTCTGGAAAATTGTACCAGATATCTGAGTAAAGCTAAAATTCAGATCTTTGGCACGTTGAAGCAACTCAAGCCAATGCTAAAAGTAAATCTGATTATGTAATTCAGCATTCCGATCGAAAAGTTCTCTCCTCTCTATAACGGTTATGTACAATTTGTTCCTAATACCGGTATAGACAGACTCTGTTTATAACGGTGTTCTGCCTATGCTGTTAAAGTTTTCTTCACATTGTAGTCCCAATTTTTGCCCTGAACTGCAGAAGAGCTCTTGAGAATGCATCATTTCAGAATTTATGGGCTGGTGCACCAATGCAGTACAAATGTGAAATATTTCATTTCTCAAGTATTTCAATCTTCTGTCTTTACTTTTCTTCTGTGTTGACGACTCAATGTTGACTCTAGAAAACTTTAGTAAAGCAAAGACAAGAGACGAGACAATATCAAACTTCTAATACAAATGCTATATGATATTGACTATATAGACTAAGATACACATGTTACTTATTTGATACAACATAGTTTTCATTTTTCGTTTGTCTTTCGTCTAGAGAGACAACAACAATAAGTGTCCTCCTCCCTGTTTTGTTTGAGTTTTCTATCGTGTGAAATTCCAATGAGCCTTCAGATTTCTGGTATTGTGTTACTCTTATTTTAGAACTCTGGAATTCGATATGTTGGATATTTTGTACTATGTGGCTTGAGCTGATGTGAGAAGAAGATACTTGAGTAAGAAGGATACTAGAAGAGAGTGGAATATTTCTGGATTGAATTGGATGGTGGACGAGAACATACTAGTACTAGTAGTTTGAATTGAACCAAGTCAAAAACTCAAAGTCAAGTCAAAGGTGATGGATGTGTTTGGAATTTGAAATGTGAGTAGGTAGGTAGGTATGTGATGTGAGTTGTAACATTTTCAAGTTGTAACTCTATGTATGTGTGGAAATCTTCAAGTGCTTTTTTCTTTCCTTTTGACTCTCTACTTCTCTAGGCTATAATGTTATTTCCTGGACTTTGAGCTCTGTAAAGGATAATGCCCTTTGAATTTTGTGTAACATTTTGTATCTTCTTTCTTACATCAAAATAGAAAGTTAGAAAGAGATACTATCTATGAGGCTATTTAAATATTAACGGGAGATATTTTAAATCAAATATCAAGATATTTTAAATATCAATGAAATTCAAAAGAATACAATTAAAGCATCTTAAACTAAATACTATGCATTGCAAAAAGTGCTAAAGAAATCCAAAGTCAGAAATAACTTTAATAAACTTTTAACTTTATTTTTGGGTATTCAAAAGACACAGTTTAAACTTATTTTGTTACAATCCAAAAATTTATTTGTAGCCCATTCCTCATTTTAACAATTAAATTAATAATTTATATTGATTTATACCCTACATACTCTTGTTAACATGTGACATTGATTGTCTGAAGTAATTTCCAAATATTTTTACTACTACATTACATATTACTTACCGTATTTTCTTGGTTAGAAGCCCGTCTCGGTTATAAGCCGGGGCTTGTAACCGAGAAAATATGGTAAGTAGAATTTCATAGAATTGGCGTTTTGGTAGAACATACAAATCCAATAGGAAATAAATGACAAAACTAATTCTAATTAGGTAACTAAAGCACTCAAAATCTCTTGAAGACAAATTGGAATGATTATTTACAGAGCTTCCTTCAACTCTTGCATAAGAATAGAGCCAACAACAATTTTCTCACAGTTGACAACAATTCGTCCTTCCTTCTTCTCATCACCCAAATGAATTGTGACAAGAACTAAAGTTCCACTAGAGAGTGATTGTCCAGCAAATCTGTAATCGAAATAAAGTTCACATATTATTAAATTGGTCACACAACTTCTAAACTTGCAAATACTTATATGTATTATACATTCCACTACAGAGAAAGTGAGAGGAAAATTTATCAATGTAGATTAATTTCAAACTTTTACTCTTTCTATCTATACACTCTATAAATAGCAAAACTATCTCTATGTATAGTACATGAATTCATTTTTTCTCTCTTTCAACTTAGCTACTTGTAACTTTACGAAAAAATTACTTTCACAATTTCGCCTTTGGACAAGTAAACTGATAGTTTATCCAATTAGACTCTCAGAGTTTAGTTCTTTTCCAAAAAAAGTGTGTATATGCAAAAAAGTTCACTACACGACTGCTACATAATTTTACATTTTTACATTTCAACAGAACAGTAGAAGAAGAGTCAAACAAGAATTTCGTAATTAGTTCTCGAAGCGAAAAAAGGTTCAAGGATGTTCATATACTTTTTACAACTTTAAGAATTGCCAATAGCTAATATCAAAGACTTCGCTTACAAGGGAATGGTACAGCATCGTAAATACTGAAGATCATAAGTTTTAGACTATACTCTATGTACTAAAATTAGTCCTATCAAAATTGACGTTTGTGATGCTATATCATTCACTTGTTAGCTACTAATTCAACATTCAATTTTCTTTGACTTCAACACTTTCTTTTCTCAATTTTTTAGTTCGCCTTTAGCTACATTATTCAATTCCCGATGAAAATGAAAAAAACTTTTTCTAGCTCATTCCTACTACTGGACTTCAACTACATTTCATACCAAAGGCCAAAAGTCTAGACATGTTAATATGAGAATTAAGCACGTGGCTTAGTAATTATATTGAAAATCGAAAGGAAGACAAATTCATAAAATATGACAATATCTCATTTTATATTATGTCTGCTTACTCCTATCATATCACAGTTTAGTTTCTGAAATTCCTAGAATTGAAATTGACTATGGGGAATATAAGTTTAATTAAACAGTTTGGATAGCCAACTATAATATTTCTTTCAGCTCTACTTTTTTATATTCTCGTTATTACAAAAAAGTAGGAAAAAACTAACCGAAGAGAATCATCTACAAGAATTTTACCCTAAGGACTTTTACCTTTACTAACTAGGTAAGGTAAACTAACATTGCAATAGCTTTCTAGCTCAGCTCCCTTTGCCCTTAGCTATCAACTTTTCTTTTAAAACTCTGACTCTCATCACTATACATTGCAAGTAAATCTCTACTATAAAAGTAACTAAAAGTAACCAATTTTTTTCCTCTTTCCCTACTTTTGGCACAAATTAGAAGAATGCCCTCGGTTGTAGTTATGCACTGAATTGGATTTCTCTTTTCAAAAATACTACCTCTTATGGCTTCGCTACTGATGAAGAGAGTCTCAGGATTTTTTTCACCAAATAATTTAGTTATGACTATGCTTAAAAAATCAGCAGAATATCTAATTTCAGAATTACAGTTCACATATCTCTTTAAAGTAATAGTCGTAACTAAATTCTCGTGTCAAATATCCTGAGACTCTCCTCGTGAGTTTTCTAACCCACGAAGTGGAACTTCCCCTTGTTTTACTCAAAGACATCTCATCAACATATGTAAATCCAGTAGTAAAAATATCACCACTCTTGTGCTCCTAAGACACTCTTTAAAAAAGTCTAGAGCTCCAAAGCGCCAGGTATTATAAAACGCACGTTAAATGTACTCATAAAAACAAGAAGAAGAAACAGTTTAGCCTAATTTCAAATTCAAACCCAGGAATCCCTAAAGAAAAACACCATTTTGAGAAAAGTAGAACATTATACACAAGTTTAGCTTTTGAAATTCTAAAATCTAAATTGGGAATAATAATTCATCTCTACTATGTCAGAGTATGGCATAAGCAATTTGTAATAAGCCATGTTGTTAGCTTTTGTATATAGAAATCAGAAAAGGACATGACACTTTAGACTCTGAGGATATTCTCTATAATATTTATATACAAAACAGAGCGAGAGAGAGAGAGAGTAAGTAAAGTCGGAAGAAGAGAAATCACATCACATCTATATGGAAATGATAGCCATTTACCTAACGAGATCATCCTCAGTTGTTGGTACTTGTAAAAGATTTGCTGTCTCATAGCACCGATGGACCAGCTGAGAGTGATGGTTCCCAGAACTAGTTCCAGTTCCATTGATAAATGTCTTCACTTCATGCTCATTCATCCCTCGCAATTTACCTAACAACAAAATATCACATCATCATAACATATACACAAACATTTTAACATTTCCTTCTTATTCGTCTATCCTACATTTCCTCAGCTGTGCTCTGCTCTGCTCCATTTCATCATATTACGTAAATACATAATGTGTCATTTGAGTAGAGAAGAGAGCCTTATGGGCAATGGAGCACAGCACGATCAGAATTATTACTCATATTTCAAATTTTACATGTCTCATGTATTTTGTCAAGAGTGACTTCTGCTTTAGTATTACTACAGTGGAATCTGTCTATAACGATATGCCTATTCCACTTATTTTTTTCTCTATAACGGTAATTGAACAAAAATTATAATATCAAACTAGAAAAATAAACCAACATTATTGATAACCTGCTTTTTAATGTCAATTGAAAAAGTTTTCTACTCCTAATGGTATGACATTGGTTAAATATTGGCTCGCCGTTACAAAACGACTCCGCTGTATCTCTATCCTACATACAAGAAGCAACGTACTGTCAATTCATTTCAACTTTGAAGAAACGTGAGACAAGTAAGAGACTTCAAAGAATTTTTCATACTAAACTAAATCTGATATATCTCTTATTTGAATTTCAATCATTTCTCATGTATACATTAAATCAAAATCATTATTCCAAAAATGTAGGTGAATTACTCTCCTTTTCCTACCTACATAAAATATATTGACGATTATGAGGAAATTATACTGAAAAGAGTCTTTAAGAAATTCTGGTCTCTCTTCTTACCTTGCTCTGATAAAAAGACAGTTTCAGGCATCGTTACTGGTCTAACTAATTCACCAATTGGTGCTTTAATCTCCACACTTTGCTTCTTACACCCAGATTCTTCTACATTCCAACTAATATCCATTTTAGCTCCTTGCGTAGTATCATTAAAATCAATGCCCAATGTCACCATCATACTTTTACCAACAGCCAACTCACTAACTGGTTGGAATTCATGGAGAGACATACCAGCTGGAAGGTTCTGAAAGAAACAAAAATAAATATAAAAATTCACATTTCACATGTAAGCTGTTGACACAGTTTGTTATTATAATAAGATAAGAAATGTGATATTTTTATGCTAGTTGGTCACTTTTATGTCAAAATCTTAAAGTCAACTTGGAAAAGTGTGGAAAAGAGGAAAATGACATATGACAATCAAATTCAAAAATCACAACATAGCTCATAGAAGAGAGTAGCTCTTGTGACAATTCTCCTTTCCTCTTCACCTACTTTTCATTTCTATCATAGACTCCTCTCTCGACCTACTTACACGTCAGAATATCATATATATGAAAAGGCAAAGAAACTTTTGGGACAAGAAAAGGATTTTTTTCTCTTCAACATGAAGATGAACAGGAAAGGATCCTAAGAATGGAAATAGAGAGAGCTCCATTTACTATATATACAATATCACTACATGAAATATATAAGATAGATCATATGAGAAAAGAAGAAGGCTTTCGCTATTCTCAATTCCATTTTTGTCCTAGCGAACAAGTCTCAATTCTCAACATTTTTTTCTCTCAAAAAGAAGAAGATGATGAACTACAATCTACAATATTCTTGTCGACATTTTTTTCTTCTCTGCAGCAACAACTATCATAATAATGTTGCTCAATGCAATGCCATCATTTCTAACCTAACCTCACCGTTTTTCTATATATACTACTTTTGTCGGCTCTCTCCTTCTACAACTTCCTTTTTACAAAAAACTTGAAGAGTGGAGAGCATGAAATTTTGTCGCATTTCAAAAAGTTTCTGTACAGCTATATATGAAAACTCTGGAGAATTTAAACCTCACTATTTATCATTTCACTTAGGATCATGATCTATGATGATCAATACATCGTCGTGACGTGTATACATCTAATTTGAAAAAGAGTCTCACTGCTACAAGAAATAAACAATGATTTAGTTGTACATATACTTTTGTCATATCAGAAGAAAGAATGTGTCAGGATAAGTTTTCAACATAGAAATTCAACACTTAGAAGTAGAAACATAAAAAGAATATACCTGCTGTCCAATGCGTATTTCCTTGAATGACTCTTTCCCATGATTAGTAATTTGCAACTCAATCGATGTCATCTTAGGTGAAGCCAGATGAGGAGCTCGAGTAAATCTATAATTAATTTGAAGTCCACCTGAAGAGATTTTATTGAGAAGCTCCACTGTTTTTGTTGGCACTAAAGCTGGACTTGCAATCTGTCAAAAAAAATAAACCCATGTTATATCACGTTAGCCAAATTGTACAAAATGACTAAAAATAGAACACAATTCTTTTCACAGTAATTCTACGTGACTCTCATTTCATTTCCTTAGACTCTTATGTGGTGACATGACATGACACAAAACAAACAAGTTAGTCTTAAGTCTGTCGCTTGTGAGAAGCTGAAGAAAAAAATTTGCATTTTTGGAGCAAGAAACCATAAAACCTACAAAAATGTGAGTCAAACTTCTTCTTCTATAATATGAACGTGAGCACATTTTTTTCTACACGAAATTACCTCATGGCCCATATTACATTTGAGAACATAACACATCCAATCCAATTTAGTTCTCTCAACACTCAAGAACATAACACTACAGACAATATAAGATTCTCGAATTTTCTTTTCTCGCTTTATGACTCGTTTGCTCTTCGTCTAAGGACCAAGTTAACTACACATTTCAAAACATCCTGTTAAACATATTGCTACTTTTTTCCTGAAAGAGGAAACTCATCTTCTTCTTTTGTATCTACAAACATCTTACAAACAAGTCTAAAAACACTACAAATCTAAAAACCACTGAGGTTTCTTTTTTGCAGCGAGAATACAGAGAAAGTTGAGATTTGGAGACATTCTATTAGCTTTTTAAGAGCATTCTCATGTCATGAAAAGCACCTTAGTTTTACTAGGAAAAGAAAAGAGCAATTCATTTTTTCTCTACAGAGTCGTTTAGCAGTTCTGGTCTGGGCTAGTGTTAGAGCGCTTACTTCAGATTCTAAAGGTCCTGGGTTCGAACCCAGCATCTGCTATGTGTATTTTCTAATTTAGCTCAATTTTTTCACAACCAATTAACGTTATACATGTTAATAGTCATTTGTAATTGTAACCTGCCTCATTTGAAAGTTTTCAACCAGAATTGCCCACCAACTCTGGTAGCAAGAAATAAATTTTTTATTACAAATCTGTCTAAATCGTCATCAAAATATTAAACTACATCTTATAGTATTTAGACATACTCCTACACTATGATGGCACTATGAAAGCTTCTCAGAAAATCTCATATCGCCCACTTAGAAAAAATCCACTTTCCGTCTCGACAACAACACTCAAGGAAAATACCTACAATCTCACAAAAGCTATATATATATACATTTTGTATAACAGAAAAAGTACATACCGCAATTGCCCGAATAATAACCCGTGACCATTATTTAAAAAAGAGACTTTCTGAGGCTCTATTATTATTCTGGCATTTACGGTAAGAATACATTACTTTGCTTGCAATCACACCTCATAAATTCTCAAGTTCTACACCGCCAACTGACATGACACTTTCCCTTGGCAAAAAGAAAAAGCGCAAGTAAAACAAAACATTGTCTACTAAATAAATGAATATCGAAACAAAACAGAGAGTCAGCACTAAGTATTATACACTACGATCTTGACTTGAATCTCACCAAATGGTCGTCTTGCTCAAAAGTTCTAAGTCTCACTTTCCCTACTTTGGCAAAAGATAATATAGTGCACTAATGTAAAAAAGCAGTGCTTTGCTGACTATCTCAAACTTGCATTTTCTACAACCACCATAACATTTTAGACGACTAGACACTCGTATGCGAAAATGTTTTATGTACTTCTCTAAAGAAACAACAAGACACACAAAATTGTAATTCGCTTATATTCACATTCTTCTTCACTACAGTAATATCACGAATAAAATATAGAAGAATCTTTTATAAGAAGAATGAGGTCAGCATCTCTAAGAAGGAGAAAATGTTTCCAGACTCGCAAGGCAAGGACGAAGAAGAAAACGAGAAAGATAATAATATTGCAAATTGCAACGGCCATTTACCATTTTGTGACGAGTTTACATTTACTTTTTTTACATAGTACAAAAAGTAGTTTACACAATATTACTTTTCGCAAGTGAGAGACGCAAATCTTTGCAAATTGTTGTTTTCTTTTGCGGGTGTGGAAATAGCAATAAAAATGTTGTCTCTATATGTCCTGCATAGATATACTCTCAAGGTTGGAACATCGCAACTATACCACAGTTTTCAAAAAAATATTTCTCAACTTTTTTATTGCAATATTGTTTGCAAACAACTTTTCTTCCAAGAGAGAGAGTTGACATATTTATGAAATGACCTGAATCTCCATTCAAAAATTGGCAAATAAGTAAATAATAGTAGCTTCTTGATGCCAAATCGGATTTTGGCTAGGGAAATGCAAAACATATACAGATTTTGAAATTGGACAGCAATATTTTGGTCAGAAACATATAACTAAACTTTGGTATTATATTTATCTATATATATCAATTTCAACCTTGACTTGACTCAAAATGAATATAAAACTCATTTCTCAATGCTCAGCAAGTAGCCACAGAAATCAACATAAATAACCTAACCTTGCTTTCTCTACGATAATAATATTTACTACGAGAAACTGAATGAGTCTTAATTACAAACTTGCTCTTGGCAATGGAAAATACAAACTTTACATATTACCTAAACTTTAGTCATTAGTGCAATTTACCTGAATGCTGCCTGAACTCATAGGAGACATGGCCACAGCACTGGAAGAAGAAGACATTGGTGACAACATTCCACTACTAGTTGTCATCATTGACTGCTGCTGACTCCCTTCATTAGGAATAGAATCAAAATCTACAAGCAGATCAACATTAGATGATTTCTGTTGCTGTCCTTTCTTCTTTTTAGTGACTTCTTTAGACGATGGTGGTGCTTTTTTATTCTCATTTTTCTTTGATGGTGGTGGCTGCTTGACTTCCTCCTCAGATTCTTCAGAAGAGTCAGAGTTAGAGCCAGACTCTGTTTCCGAATCAGAATTCAATGTTGAGCCGGAAGAATTATCATCATCGTCATCACTAGCATTTTTCTTTTTCGTATGACCATAGTGAACTACTTTTCTTTTGCCATCATCATCATCACCACTAACACCTTTTTTAGTTGTAGCACTAGCATTCGTAGACTTGGTCGTAGTTTCCTTTTCAGAGCCACTTTCGTCAGAGTCTTCCTCCGAGTCTTCAGTTCCACTTCCGCTACTAGAAGACTCTTCACCACTTCCACTACTACAAGATGATGATGAGCCTGAGCCACTCTCTTGTTCAGTTCCTTCCGTCTCTTCTTCACTTTCAGAATAAAAAGAATGTTCTTTTT
>VCNE01001258.1:0-36166 GCA_009869805.1 Oncopodura yosiiana
CTTCAAAAGCTTCTACTATCTTATCTCTTTACTTTTATGTCTTTGAAAGACAGAAAATAACAAGAAGAATCATTTTGAGAGTGTTCTTCTCATCATCATCTGCTTCTTCAATCTGTTACCACACTTTGCCCAAAATGTTCTCATTAATATGGAACACCGTGTAAAACTATATAGTCGAGTCTCATATATATATAAAGGTTAGAGTTTTTGGCAACGAAGTGATGTAAGGAGGTTTTATACAACAGCAAAAGCTACAGTAGAACATGAGAGATATTTCCATAAAATGAATTACTATTACACAAGATGTTTGCTCTCTCTCTCTCAAGAGCCCTTCTTCTTGTCTTGACTCTTGTCATATAAAATATGAATTAAGCCCAAAAAGTCAAGAGAGGAGTTTCTAAGACTTTGCAAAACTTCTCTCTTTCTACTCTTCTTGGAGAGAATTGGAACAAGGAATTTTGTGCAATACATGGAATATGTGTGTTCGCTCCATATATAGGAAAAGAAACAATGCAAAACGGTAGAAGAAGAGGAGGTTATGCCATAAATTCGGAGACATGAGATATAAATTTTGTATTTCTAGGTTGACTCTGTTTTTATGTTCAGTTGGAAAAGTAGGTGGAAAGAAATTCGTTTTGCACGTTGGAGGTTCTCTTCTCTTGTGACATGAAGGCAAGTTTCTCTCCAGGTAGAGAGTCGTCTATAATATACAAAAGTATTTTAGCAAGTCCACCAAAACAAATCTGCTGCCAGAAAGTTTGACAAGTACGATGTGTGGTTTTCTGGAAACTTGTGTAAAGGAAAGTCATGCATGTTTAATAGTGCTAGCATGTAGTGAGAAATTAATTTACTCAGTGAGAATATTTCTGTGACTATATATGTAGATCTAGGTCTACTCTTTCATGTCGTTTAAATATTTAATTTCTTTTCAAGAATTTCAAATTTTAAAAGGATTTTAAAGGTAGAGAGAGAAAACCATATACTTGTCTTGACTATTTTATGAGGACAAAAACACCTTTTGCCATATATATGCATTTCCTTATCTTCTCTGTTCACGCTGTTGTCTTGTAGCTATCTTACCAATTGCCTTGTAAATAACTAATGCTAATTTCTTTTGAACAAGAAGAGGTAATTATAAAGTAGGAATCAAATTACTTTTGTCTGTTGTTTGTGCATGTTGTATTGTGGAATTGCTGTAATAATAGATTAGAGTTAAAGCGATATGATATAGCAAATAGTTTGTATGTAGGGTGTATTATAGTATAATATAATGATAAATAAAATACAAAAGCCGTAAAATTAAAAGGGGAATTTTCTTCATTTTGTCTTAAAGTGCTGCGGCTGCTACTAACTATAAAGTGCCGAGAAGAGAAAATATGAGTTGAAAAGTTTCCATATTTCCATATATAATTGCATACCACTCTGTATTCATATTCATATACAGAAAATATTATTATTAAGAAGAGAGTTGAGTCTTTATAGTAGACACAATATTATAACAGTCTGTTTTTGATGCTCTATGGAAAACACTAAGTAAATGACATAAGAGAGAGAGAGAGAGTAATTAACACAGCCGTAAATTCAATTCTCAACTCCCCCCTTTTCATGTCTAAAGTCTTTATGATAAACGAGGAAAAATATTACTGTTTCATGACTCTATTGTTTTCATTTTGAGAGAGAAAAGTATTAAAATCTTTTGCTGAGAAGAGTAGCAAAGGTACCATCACTTTTAGTAAAGCCTTCTAGCCAACATTTCAACACATATTCTCAAACGTCTAATATAGCCTTATTATATAAGCTATTCTAAAGAAACTTAAGATTTTTTAGCTTACAAAAGACTCTCTCATTTGGTTGTATCATAAATCAAACTAATATTGGGTGCTCTAAAGACGAAAAAAAAATGTAAAGAACTATAGAAATTACGTAACACTTTCCTATAAGGAAAAAATATTTGTTTACTTTTGAATCATCGCAAATTGAGTAAATTAGAAATGGCTCATTGGCTTTATATTGTAAGAAGGGGAGTGAGAAGATTAATTTCATTAGGTGTAATGCAATTGACATTTTTACATTAAGCAAATGACATTAAATTTGTAACTCACACATAACATAAACTCAACCTAATAGAGAAGAAAAGGGCAATCTCATTTGGCTTATATAGTTGATCCAATTTTCTTCTTTCTAATGTGTTGTCATTATATGCTGCACTAAACTCAACTCTAAACTGAAGCTTATAAATGCATTAAACATTAATACTGTTGATTATATAGAGAACCTTATATACAGTTTCGAATGAATATATATATGTAGAGCATTGAATTTGTGAGTTGTGTTGATTAGGAGGATTGATTATTGATTAGTTAATGGAAATGTTTTTACTCGAGTCATTCCCCTCTTATTTACTTTCCCCTGCTGAGACACACAAATTGCTACACAATGATTCCTTGGAAGTCAACTCAACTCAAACCAACTTGGGTCATTCAATAAAGCTTAGTTTAGTGTGTAACTAAATTTAAGTCAAGCCAGGCCACAAGAAAACCAAAGAGAGAGAGAGAGAGAAAGATAATAATGTGTTTTGTTGTCTGTTATATCTCTATGAAACCTCCTCAATTGCCATTATATATGCTTATCGTAAGTGAGTATCATAGTCTAAAAGGAAAACTTTGAAGCAATTGCATTGCTCTAAAAGCTTATTTTGTTGAGACATAGTAATCAGTTACTCGGATCTAAAAGACATACATAAACTACCACCTACAACAACAATAATAATAATAAACAATAATGATGAGTTGAGTAGAGTCGAGGGAGCGATCCATAACCAAAAATGATGATTTTACAAAATGGATTTCACATTAATATTACAATGTATATAAGCCCAGTATATAAGAGTCTACAATGAAGAGAATAACAAATAATAGATTGGAAACCCTAAATTGAATATCACCCAATATTTTTATTTTTCTCTCTTTCAATTCTTTTCACAAACTTCTTCTATTCTTCTATCTCTACTCTGTTATTTGGGTGATATTAAAGTGACATTTATTCAAACGAGCCAAAATCAATATTTACTCACCGTGCCTCTTTTTTTTCTCTCTCTCAATTCCATATTATTTTGTCTTTTGCAATTCTTCTGATAAAAATACATTCACATTAGAAGAATCAAACAACATCATTCATATATGTGTGTGCATATAGCATTTCTTCAAATATAATACATCCATTTTATTTAAATATTGACCCAGCTGGACATATTGAACTCATTTTGTCATTTTATATACACATTCCTTCTATTTTCTCTCTAGTCTGGTCAAATCAGAGGTCTGGTATTTACATTGACAATAATAATCTATTACTTTTTTTAGATTGTCATTTTTATTTTTGTGAGCCGTCTGATTAAATATCATTAATATGTATAGCCGTCCAGCAGCAATTGACCATTGTATTTTTTTCATATCAGTTATTGATTACAAACTAACATTTTCTTTCGGTGTGGCTCAATCGAACTCAATTTGTGTCGGCTTAATTTCTCTACTATGGCGGTCCTTTGAGTTACCAATAATATATTGATACATAATCTATTATGAGTAGTGTTTCAATGTTGTTTCAATGTTTAAATGCATGTCTAAATAAATCACCTAGTCCTATTATCATATCTATCATACTCTCCTTTTGAACATTGAACACGGATATAACAACGATATATACAATATGTTCCTCTATCTCTACTTGAGTGTTACTCGTAATAGTAGTCATTTAGTAAAAATTTTTGTTGGAACAAGTACCGAGTAATATAACATGCTTTGGTAACATTTAAAAAAACATGACTGAGATTACAAAAAAATATGACAGCCAGCAAGCAGGTCTTCTTCTCTCTGTAGTGTAGGTATAAAATTAGAAGAAGACTGAGGCACCTTTATTATATTGTGTCACTGTGCAACAGAGAGAGAGCCTTGTTATCAAAAGAGGAACACTCATATTTTTAATAGTTTGGAGTCAAGAGAGAGAGAGACAAGATAAGATAACAAAAATGGGAAAATGAGACACAGAGATTGCTAGACTAAAAAGAGTACAGGTTGAAGAGAGTTTAGCATGCAGTGATTGATTATCCATGTCATTTCTTCATTGTAATCATGGTCATTTGCATTTTTGATAGAGTCAGGGAGCAGAGAGTTGTAGCAGAGAGCTCTGGATGATGTAAAGAATGAGATGGCAATAAAATATATAAGTATCCAATGAAAGGAGTATATAGTAGAGAGCTTAATATAAACATAACGGCTACTCTTGTTCTGTTCTCATCTTCTTCCTACGCTTATAACTTTTCAATCTCACAAATGTATGACTATTAATCTAATGTGTGGATTTAGATGATGTACTTACATTATTACTTTGCATCATTACATCATACTTTAATCTCACGTACATTGGAATATGAAGGAAAGAGAGAAAGAGAGAGATTTTATTACACTGAACATTAGTCATTTATTCCAAATACTTTTTGGTGACATATGTGTACATGTGTATAAGCAATATGCAAAAGCCATTAGAAATTTATTTTACAAGGGATCGTGTTAAAAGCTTTGGCAATGTGATTAGTCAAAGAGGTATTAAGGTCTTAATATTTTGATATGATTTTAATTCAAAAGTGATGCGTGCAAGTAATAACTAGGGAGAAGAGAAGAGTCAAGGGAAAGTTTTAGAGAATGAACATTTTTATTATTTCACCTTACACTTGTTACACAAGTGAAAATTCTATAGGGTGCATAAATATAAGTGAATCACATTAGAAAATAACGAGAGCAACAACTCAGCAGCTTTATAACATTTTTTTTTACAATTTACATGCATGTCAGTCAAATTCAAAACATTTGTATATTATGAACCAAAGTGTAAATTAAGTAGCTTCGAGAGTTTGAGTTGAGACCCTGTAATTAGAAAAATTGTAAGTGACGTTTTGGATAATCTGATGTGTTAGTTTCAGCAGCATTTATATATATAGCAATGTACAATAAGTGTTATAAAGGGTGGAGAGCTATATAAACTCTTAAAAAAGCAACGAAAAAAATTATAAAAAAACTATCGGGTTTCATGCTGCGGAGATGAGAATAGTACAGTAGTAAAATCGTAGTATAATACAACAACACATGTTTCAATTACAATATAACAAAACCATATCAGATTTTTACATCTAGAAAAAATTTTGTGCCAAGGATCTAACACATTTTATACCAATTTAACAAACTTGAGCCAAAGAAATATAAAAGCTTATAGCCAACTCTTCATTCGTCTTTTTATATTCTACTTTACTACGTATAGCATTCTGCACTCGATAAAATGATAAATGTCATTCATGGGAAACATAAATTTTGCTCAACAAACGTTTCAAGTGTTAAACAACGTAAATATATTTAGTGATATGATACTCTTTATTTAGTTGTGTTAGTGTTGTATATAGTAGATAGATATATATGTAGATGATACACATGTGCTACATATTATGTCTAAACTGCCTCTTTACTTACTTACTTACACACACTCATCTAAAAACTTGTGATTGTTCAACAAAACCAAAAGAGTAAAGTAAAACAGAATAGAGATTTGTTTCAAAGTTGTTGACATATGCTGAAACAAATGTAAGTAGATTTAACTTTTAGTACTCTTAGTTGTAGTCTCTCTCTCTCTCTCAGTTGGTTCTTGTTCCAAATAATGTTTCATTCACTATCTTTTTCTGTGTTGCTACATATCTTTACATATTGTTTTTGAGTCAGAGATATATGAAAGATACATTGACTAAAATCTCTCCCTAAGTGGATAAGAGAAAAATATGTCTGTTATTTAGTTATACATATATCTCTTTACCTATTTACATTGCTTACTGCTGAGAATACACAAGTCTATAGATTTTAGTATCTCTTCTTGTGTTCTTCTTGTTAAGTGAGATTATTATTAAATGTATATATAATATCATACCATAGATTTTTAGGGACTTGTTGATGTGTATAAGGATAAACGGATGAGAGGATAAAATAACTGAGTAAGTGCTACAGTAAAAATCAGTAAATCATTCGGGCGCCAGCACAGAGAGAGATTTCCGTTCAGAAAAACTTTTAGAGTTGACATTGTCGACTCTGCTTCCTCACAGCTGGAGAAATGTATCTTCTAACAATTTCTTACATTGCATATTGAAGAAACACATGTATAGATGACGACGTCTCTTGAGAGAGAGAGAAAGAGTCTTGGTGGACACTGAAGAAAAATGAATTGGTTTCATAGTTGCATCTGCACATATTTACGCTTTTATTATGACAACTAAACTGTTACAATGTTTCCAACTCAGTTACAACTCATAATGGAATCTATGTCTTGGGCAGAATTCAAGAAGAAATTTATGAGCCAACAAGTTCAAAGCTTTATTCTACATCTCATATCTAGACTATACTCTAGGCTTGGCTTAATGTCAATTAGCTTAATGCATTATTTAAAAATTGGGCCAAAAATTACGAAATTTTTGGAAAGTAAAAGTAAATTATGAGCTAGAATATCACTGACCTAGAACATTTTTATTTTGGACTAGACTACAAGAGAAGAGAAAAAATGTGTTAAAAAGTTTAAAACATCTCATATTCCCATGGGTTGTAAAATATACACTATAAACATTTAGACCCATGACAAATTTCACATATTGTCGTCTGGCTAAATGAATGACTTTGTCTCTTCTCTACGTTTTGGTCTAATGCCTTTTTTGCCTCAAATATAATATGAAGGGCTAAGAAAATTTTCAAGGATTGTCGCCTTTTCTCATTTGCCCATCTTTTTCTATCCTGTCGTCTCTCTCTGGCCCTTAAAAGTTTTAGTCTTTAGTTTTAACTCTTGTCTTGTCTCCTGTCTGCCTGTCTATTTAAGAAGTATGATGTTATTTGAGCTCTCTTGTCACTAACTATGCATTCTATTACAAACACCTAATTACTACACTCACACCCAGAAAAAAAATGTTTTCGTATGCTGTACATCATCTTCTTTCTCTCTTGTACATCTTCTAGTGTCATCATAAACCAAATTAAAATTAACAGGCTAACAACAACTGACGAGAAAATTGAAACTCACAAAATCAATTTTAATTTCTCTATAGTCTTTTCTACTCATGTTGTCGCCATATCTCTTTCTTTCTCAGTTGTCATACAAAAAGTCACCATAAAAGGTAGATACTTATACAAATATTCACTCTAGTATTATTAATGTGGTCATGTTTAATGTTTCTCTTATTATTAATGTACTAGCTAGTCCTATATACATGTCTTGACGTTGTCTCTAGATTATAAATTATGTTCCAATTCTTCTTCGTCTTCTATATACATATATATATACCACTTAAGATTTAGAATTTGAAGGGGAAGTTGTTCTCGTAAAGAGAACCGTTCTCTCTCTCTCGCTCTCTCTGTGTGTCTGTTATAGGATCCTAATGTGTGGAAATTAGTAGAGTATAGGTTTCCAAAACTCACTTTGGAGAGTGTTACTCAGTTGATGGACAGATGAGATAGCTTTTAGAGTGAGGGAGAAAGAGAGACTAAAAGTGTATCTTGGCTAAAGGTAATAAATGAAAGTAGAAGAGATGGATGAGTTTCTCAAAGGAAAAGATCGGATTTTTTTTCTTCCAAAGACGACATTGAAGCTTTAATCATTTCAACTCTCTTATCCTTTTTATAATATAACATATTTAGTGTCTCTCATTTTACAACTTTCTACCTGACTCTATATCTTTTCTATATGTACACTTTTATAGTCTTTCAACTTTATGTTGTCATCTTGAAGACCAAACTTTTTTTAAATTGCTCAAGCCTTCAAAACCTCATCCGTCAACTGGAAAGCTAAGCGTAGCTAAGAGAGTTGAGAGTCTTTCTATAATGACTAACGACATCACAACAAGAAATTATATAGATAGTCTTTATATTTTTTTTGCTCCAAGAATTTTCCTCTTCTCTTTCCTCTTTTGTTTTTTCCATGTTGTTGTTATTGTTGTTGTTGTCTTACGATTGTGTCGACTCTTGTCTTGTTTCTGGTGCCTATAAAGCTTTGTTTGATGGCTTTTAAGTTTCCTTGTGGTCTTTACCTCTCAAGAGGAACTCTTTGAGAGAGACTTATTATAGTTGTGAGCAAGCATTAAAGCTTTTTGCTCAAAACATCATGTATAGTGTGTGGTTCTTATATAAAAGAGAGTATATAGCAGTAGATGAAGTTAATGGCGCCCTAATGAAATCAGTTGTGTGATCATCATTGCATTGTCTGGAGGGCGAGATATGTAGTTTTCTTCTTCTTCATTCTAGTAAAGTGGTCTTCTATAACTAATCCGGTTTTTCGGAGGATCGGATGAGCTATATGTATATTGTATACTTACTAGGCTTGTAAGAGAGAGGTTAAAGGCAGGGATATAAAATGTCGTTTGTTTAGCTTTTGTCGAAGAAAAGGCAATAATAATATATAAAAAGTCTTGTGCTGGACATTAGAACAAAGTTTGTGGCGCCGTGATGAGAAAATAGAGAGAGAGGACTTGAGAATTGAGGCTTGAAGGCTTAAACCACATTGCAATTTGGTTGTATTAGAAAGAGAGAGAGAGATACTTTTACTCTTGTTTCACATTTCACTAATGCTTCGTTACACATTTGTCCACAAGAAACAACAACTTGATACCTTATTGCAACCTGCTCCTTAGCAGACTTCTCTTTGCTTAGTTATTAGCTATAGGAGTAAAAAGTGCAAGAGATGCTTAGAAGATTCTAAAGATCCATGGAAGAGAGAGAGAGAGACAAGTGAGGCGCCGTTGTGAGTCAAATGTCAAGACATTCTTGAGACGTTAATTGGTCTGGATAGAAATGCTCAATCATTTCCTAATAGGGGGTGGTGGACGACTGTTGTATAGAGAATTGCCTTTTGGTTTTGTACGTCTTTTATATTCTAGTCCATTATTCTGACAAGAGAGTTACCTCTTTATGGCATCATAAACTAAGTTTACACTTACTGAATTTTACTAATTCTTTCAAAGCCTTTTGGGTTATGAGTCTAAGAGTCATTTTCATGGAGAAGAAGAACAACAACAGCGAAAAGGACCACAACAATAATAATGTATAGTATTGTTAAACCTTATTGTATTATATAATGTCACTTTACTACAACCTAACCTACAACTACAAACTTTGTTAAAACAAGAGTATCACTGGTGCTTATCATTGAAAGTTACAAGAGCTACAAGAGAGAAGAGAGATATATAGGCAAAATCTAAACGTAATAAAATGTTTTCCTCCTTAAAAACGTATGTTGAATTTTCAAGTTTATTTCTCATGTCGTATAATGTTTTCCATCATATATAACCAGTTTGAGCAAATAAATGGAATAATAAAATGTTTGATACATTTTGTATACATCATGTTCCAAATGTTCAATTTTTATTTGAGACTATGATTTAGCCTGGTCTTTTTAGTCAAAGTGCATTTATAAAGGAAACGGAAATGGAGTCATTGAACAAGTTTTTAGAAACTGTGACAGCAGCGCAATTTTATTAGAGAAAGCCTTGGTTTCGGTCATTACACTAAAGACAAAAATGCCAAGTTGAAAGTGACAATAAATATTGCAGTCTTAAAATTTTGTTAGTTATTATTATAGTATGCAAGTTACCCAAAAAAATGTTTTTGTGTAAAGTCATAAAAGTTAACTTCTCACTTGTCCCCATATCTTTTGATTTCATATATAGCAACAATTACATTGCTTGTTGTGGTACGTGTCGTAGTCATAATCTAATATGCATGTTTAGAACCCATAAACTCAGCTTGTTTTTATTCATTGACAATTACATCAATCAGAGAAAACTCTTGAGTTTGTTGGCTTAAAAAAGAAAAGAGAAGTTGCAGCAGTATAAGTTGGAAACTTTTTTCTAGCTTGTCTTTTATATCAACTGGAAAAATACTTTTACCACTGAATGTTACATCATCGCCATATAAAACACTATGAGCTCTGCTGTTCTGCGGTTTTGGTTCTTTAGAAGAGAGTTACTTGGAAGATTTTTTTTATGTACAGAGTCTGCCGAAATGGTTCATACAATGTAAAAATGTAATAAGTGTATGACAATTACCATTTAAACTCACGGCATCCTGTAGTTTACAGTTTTGAAAAACCCTTTGATTATTACATAGTTGAATATAATAGGTCCCAACATGAAAATTAGAAGGTAGCAAGCTGTCGTTTTAATGTTCATATGAGAAAGAGGCGGACAGTGTTTATGGTGTTGGTGTAAAATACTCAACGTCATAATAAAAGCCGCACTTGTTGTTGTTGTATATTAACTCTATATACTATGTTGTTGTAGTTTAGTAGTAAAGATATTATGTTCCTATCATGTAGAGTTAATTGTAGGATTTCGAAATAAACTTGACGTATTTAAATGAGTTATGACTATACCGTTAGCATTATATAATAATGTAGAGTTAAAGAAATGAAAAAAAAAATATTTTATTTGAAATTTTAAATGCTGTTGATGACGTGCACATTATATATTTATACAGATATATATACTAATGTGCCTAAATATTTTATGCTACCGTGCCTTTTGTTTTTTCTCCTGGAGGCTTTAAATGAGTTTTGATTTTCTTTTGTTTTTAGCCGCAACAGTAAGTCCAAGCGGCATTTTCTGTGATTTTATTAATTAAGTAGTCTGCTCACTCACACACAAGTCTTCAAATCAAAATGTCAAAATGTATTGTTTAGCCTTAAGTGATGATAATATTTAATTGTTGTTGGTCTTATAATTATAAATTCATACATTGAACGCGTTTCAAAATGTCTATGATGTATCAATTTTACATTTTATAAATTGAATGAGGTATTTAACACCAATTTTTTTAATTCTTATTGGAAAGTTGCGTATCTTTTTTGAATTTTTATTAGGCTGTTAATTTTGAAGCTAACCTATCTGATTTTTACAATTGAGACAAGCAAGCTAAGGAAGTACAAGAATGACGTCATTTGTCTCTTTGCAATGCTTCATAAATAAAAATTACATAAGAAGATGAGCTCAAAAATCATGACTAATAAATATATCAAGTTGATGATGAAACCTGAAGAAAAAAATTATTAGTATTCATATGAATGACTGAGTGCTAATAACTATGTAAGTAACTCATATAGAATTGGACCATTAGTCTTTACGGTTTTGTGCCACAAGTGTTAAATGAGAAGGGTCATCATTTTCATTGGGTGGTCATATGATTATGTGTACAAAAAATTGCTTTGTTAGTTACCATAATATTCATTTTCTTATGTAAAATATTATGTACATGTTATATACAACAAATTTCATCGTGTTGTTGAAGGCGGCATTTGTATATATCTCTCAAGTTCCTTTTTAACTTATGACATTAATGCGTTATGTTTATGCTCTATCAAAATGCTAATGTTGTTACCCAATACTTATTATATACTCGAAAGCTATTAACTTTGTGTCCTCCTACAAAAGAAAAAAGAGCATCGTAAAAGTTTTTTTCATTATTACTTAGAACTGCTATTATACGCGTATATTATGTGCTCCTCGTCATGTTCATAAGAGTTTAAATGGTCGAGTGTCTTGTCTCTAATAGTAAATGGTAATGTGAAGTCATAGTAGGCATGATGATTATTAGTAGTAAAATAAAGTACATAATGTATGAATAGAAAAGAGTGTGTAGGCTTCTTTTTTTCTTGACTACTATACTTAAAGGATTGCAATAATATTCATGTTACTCTCACATTTACTGCAATGACCAAAACTTAACAAAATAAAAGAGTTCACTATTATAATAATGTCGACGGTTCTCTCTCTCTCAAAATTTAATCCTTAGAATACGTAGACTGCGCTACTCTTTCCGAAAAATACTCTGGAGAAAACTTTTTATCTTTTGAAAAACGCCTTTTATGAATTTTGATTCTTTTTGATTACTCCAAAGATTTTTTTCAAATGTCTGTATTTTGGGTGATGAGATCATTTTTAACGTTTGAAGAGAAAAGATTAAAAAAATAAGAGAGAGTTTATTCTTTTTATATTCCTCTTCGCCCTGTAATTTATGAAAATTTACGTACCCATTTTCAAAGTTTATGATGTTAGAAATTTGATAATTTAAGGAGCTTAAAGAAGGAAAAAGAGAGAAACTAATTTTTTTGTGTGGTTTACGTTATTGCTGCCATTGCAATATTAGTTGAATTTGATGGGTGCTTAGAGAAAATATTTTGTAATCGTAAGCAGTTTTCTTCATCAACACGTAAGAGAACTCACATTTTAGAAGAGAGAGAGAGAGATAAAAAAGGAAGATACTTTTGCTTGCTATATGAGAACATTATCACATAGAAAAAGAGAAGGGTTGTTGGTTGTTAGAAATGTGTGTAATTAAAATTACTGTTATTTTCAAATACTTACTACTACCTACTAAATGACGTATATTTTTAGGTAATAAAATAGCATTTCATTGGCTGCTGACAGAGAGTTGCAGAGAGTTTCTTCACTCTTTTACTTTAGTACAAATTCAACTGTATTTAAAATGCTAATGACTTTGAAAATTAGTGGGTATATAGAGGACTTGAGGAAATTACAGTACTTCACATTATAATTCTATAATCTCTCTTGATGACTGTTACAATTACAATTAGTTTACTCTTTATCATGATGTTACAGTTAGAGAAGAAGAAGAAGAAATGAGAGTTGAATGCATTTTTGACTATAATCTTCTTGACTGTTGACAATGATAGTAGACATTGATGATAATAATAATAGTGACCTAAATGGGAATTTTATTTCATGTACTACATTAGCCTCCCAAACGAGAGATAAAGCCAAGTTGTTGAGACAAGAGAGTTGACCATATCTTTCAAATTACAAGATTGCATAGAATAATTATTTGTTGAAACAAGAATAAAATTTAGAAAAGTGTTTCTTCTCTCTGTCCCTGTCTTATGTCTAAATGAATAGTAGTACAGTAGGCGTAATTTGCATGTCCAAAAAAGAATTCATTTTATATGAACTTGTAAGAATTTTAAGAGTAACAAAACGAAGCTGGTTTTCACAATATTCATAATAGTTTCTTCAAATGACACATTTTACCTTTTCTGTATACAGTCTACCTACATGATATTGGATACTTAGTCTCTCTCATCTGTAAGTTGATCGAGGGATCTTAAGTGAAAATATAGTAAGCATTTAAAAAGTATCAAATTTTAAAAGTGTCTCCGCTCTACTAAGGTCATAACTCTATACGTAATTGAAGGCAAGTCTACAACAATTGTATATATATATAAATTCCTCTAAACCCTTTAGTATATACAATGGCCCTTTAGCACTTTACACACTTTTTCGCTTTTTGTGGTCCTTAATGGAAAGACGTCTTAGAAGAACAAAATCAGGTAGGTCTTATTATTTTACCTATATAACAACTATTACTTTATAATATACCTTTTATAATACCCATTTTACTCTTTGGTTTGACATGCACGGTGGTATATAGAGTTAGTAAGTAGAGTTCTCACACACACAGTTGAGTTAGTTTTTGGTTACTTTTCTAACTAATATTTTTCTATATATCCATAAGTATAATATGAACTGGCATAATGGCATCACAAGACGTCAACAAGTTTAACAATTTACGTTGTAATGGAACCAACCAACCACCAAATAACCAACCTTCCTTGTTATATTGTCTGTCTGCTGGTTAAACATATTTGTATTTTGTTATATATTATATGTATACCCACATCACTTTAACTTGTCTAGCCTTAAACCTTAAGTAGAATAAGAAACAATAAGTAGCTTGTTTCTGTCTCAACTTTTAGTTCTAATGGTAAATCAACAAATTAGTTTATTTTAAGAGAGTGGGCAACAACAATAATATATATTCAAGACGAGTTGCTATCATTTTTACTTACTTACTATTGCCAATTATGGAATCTTTAATTGATTCTTTCAGATGTTACATTGTCGTGTTCAACGATGTGTTTACAATTGGGGTAATGAGCTACATGTCATTTTATAATGTTGTTTTTACTGACTACGACACATATGCCCATTTATATCAACACTTTATATACTTTATTATTATGTATTATTATTATTATTACTACAATCATTTTCACGTAGGTGTGACATCTTCAGCAATAAAGTTTTTCTCTTACAGCGCTGTAGACCCTCAAAAATCTAGTTAAATAATAAGCATTAAAAGAAACATATCATTGCAGTCGTAGTAGTTAGTAGTCAAATCCTGTTTTCAATTTATAATATTGTAATGATATCTCTCTACACTCTTTTGCCAACAGTTGAGTAATGAATTTCGTGGTTTGGTTCTTCATCAACAAAATCTCATTTTATATGGTATTTTATGTGCCCTAGTATATATGTCTAAGTAGTAGTATACACCTGTAGTACACGCCATTGAAAATTGCTATGCTACTAAAAAGCCACATTGAAAATGTTGTAGTACATGGAAAGAGAGAGAGAGAACTGCTATCATTTACTTATGTACAAAGCCTTCCATTAGCTTTTATTGATCGACAAAACTAAACTTCCACTCTCTTGAAACAGTAATCAACACTAACTAGAGAATGTGTACTTTGAATTAGAGATTACTTATTCTATTATATACACGATGCACTTTACAATGTTGATTATGTGAAACAAATGCTAAACTTTGATAAAATAAATGAATGTTGATGAAGCAATTGTAAAAATGAAGAGAAGAAGCTCTATAGCACTTACTACAATGAATTTTTTTTTCTTTTGTAGAGAGAATGTGGTGGCTTATCTTTTAACTTGAACTTGAGCATTGTAAGTAAAGCAATAAGCATTGTTTAAAAGAAGTTTTTAGAAAAAGGCTTCTGCTTGCTGTTAATGTTGCTGTTATGTGTATCGGAGTCACGATTGCAATTTTTGTTGCTTTTTATTCACATTTCTCTCATAAAATTCTCTTTTTCTGCATAACTTACATTAGTTATTATATACGTAAAGTAAAGAAGTCTTATCGACTCTGCTTATAAGTCATTTACTGAAAGTGTAACTAGTTTCGTCCAGAGACACCTCTATCTAATTAGACATTAGTCATGGCTTGTTCATGTTTAGTATATGTATGTAGGATCATCAACAACAGTAGTAAACATGTCATGTCACTCTATAAATATATAAATACTCTGTTATGTACATCATTATTCTTCTTTGCAACAAGTCATAAAGTTTTCTCAACTACTTTTCATCTCTCTCAAACTAGAAATGTCAGAAAACTAGAGTCTGCTAGTATATTTAGTTTTACACATCTCTTCATTAGTCAAAATCTTTTGGTATATATACATTTAGATTGGAGTAGATAAGAAGAAGCAAGGAATTCTCTGAAGTGTAACCTAATTGGAAACTCATTAGTGAGTAATAATAAATGGAAAATTACAGTGAGAAATACATTAGATGCTTTCCCACTGTGCTTACATTTTTCTTTTGACTTGTAGTAATTCAACTGAGGATGAGTCTTAATACCTTTTGAGATTTGAATATGTATATGAAGGTATATTATATGCTTCCTAAATTTCATGTTCTCACCAAGCTTATTTTGTCAATCAGTCTTCCTTCTTGAATTATGACAGGAGCAAGTGTTGAGTAGAAAAATGGATTAGGAAAATTTCAATAGTATTCAAGGTGGTAGTTCTACATAAGTATTTACATATGAGTTGCATACATTACAAATGATTCTTGTTTTTCCTTCTATTCTATGCGGTTTTTGGTAACATTAGTGATTTTATGGATAATACTTATTAAACTTATAGCTTTATACAATGTATACAATATGACGAATTGAAGAAAAAAAAGGTTTTTAAATTCTGAAGAGTTTGAAGTTTTTGCTTTTGTACATTTGTTAGTTTCGGTGGTGGACCTTTGCATTGTAGGCTAAATGAAAATTTCCGTCCTACCTGTCAAAAAGCTGGAACTTTTGTTGTGTTCATATAATACCTAAAGTTTATGAATGAGAGACAGTTCTGACAAACTACTGTAATAGATTGTTGTACACATTTTGTAATTTTACGTACATGTGTAGTAGTAAGTAAGTAGTAAATGCTTTTTCTTGTGAATGATTCATGAGAAGTAACCACGTGGCTGAAAAAAGAACAACTTTAGTCGTGTCAATTCTCAATGTTCAACTAGCGTGAGAACATCGAGAGTACAAGATCAGCAGAAGAGAAGTGGTACATACTAAAAGTTTCAAATCCGTTCGGAAGTGATCCTGCTGAGCTTGTGTCCCATACAGATTTCCAGAGTAGTGAAAACGACGACTTTATCCCACTATATGACTTTCTCAAAATAATAAATTCTCTTTTGCCATCAGAGAATTCTTCTATTCAACTCTCTTCTCTTTTCATATTTATTATTATTATGTATTGGGAGCTCAAAGCTGTATCTTTACAAATCTATTATGTCTTGTCCACACAATGAGTTGGTCTTCTTCTTCATCTTCTTCATCCCTCTCGACAACATAGGAGAAAAACGACGAGGGGTCCAAACAAACTTTGGTCCTTCTGACCTCACACCTTGTCAATATTTGAGAAAATGCCCACCTAAATACTCTCTGGCCACAATTCATTTTCTGGATCAATTTTCTTATTCTTATGCTCTCTCTCTCAATCATTCTACTTACGTCGTCCTAAACTCACATACAATTGGCATTGACATTTTTTGTTGGCATTGGCTTCTTGAATTTTTCTTTACAAATCTTGAGAGAGAGATTTTCTTCTTAGGATATAAGAATCTAGCAATAGAAATAACTTTTTACAATGAAGAAAAAAAAAGATGCACAACAAGGCAAACAACAATATTATTTCCTCCTCTAACACTCATTCACAACTTTTTTGGACAAAAATCGTCATTGAAAATTCAAGTCAAATACAGAAGTATGCCAATACATATAACGAGAAAAAAATGGAAAATGCATTCTCATCAATCTCTTGAGAATTTTCTATTATTCAAGGTTGACTTCGTAGATCAAAATAAGGTTGTCAATTACACAATAATAATATTCCATCATATATTTATTTTTTCTCTTGCTGAGTTTTCTTCATCGAGGAATTTTTAGAAATTCCTCAATGCATTCTATTGTTCTGACTCCTGTGACTCTCTTCTTGAGGAAGAGAGAGAAGACAACATTACATTCCAGAGGAAAGATGAGATGAGACTCCCCATTGACATTTTGTACAACTACTTAGCCAGGTCAAAAACTGAGAGAGAAAAAAATCTTCATGAAGCCAAAAGGCTTTTATTGATTTAGCTCATATATTTCAAAAGGAGATGACAGGTTGAGTTTTATATACACTATAAAGTATTTTTTCTTTTCAAATTGTAAAAATTCTTTGAATATTAACTTCATTTATCATCTCTCAACCCCTAATGTTTTAGTTGATAAGATTAAAAGTAGCTGGGTGATCCAGAATTTCAATAATAGAGATTAATAGAAAAGAAATGCCTCTAAGCTTTTATCATTTCATTTTCATTCAAAAGATCTTGCTTGACGACGTGTCATTTTCAAATGACATAAGGAGAAAGAAGAAAGCTTTTAGTGTATGTAGTGCATTCAGTAAACAGATGCTGTTCATATACACATTATAAGTAAATAGTCTTGTGGCTATAAAATTGTACATGAGCAAAAATATGATTATATTAATCCTGTGAACATGAAAGAGCACACACAAGCTACAAACTTTATTATTATAATCTAGGAATAAAAGTTGTAGTGATGATGAATAAAAATGAGAGAATATGGCCATTACCCTTGCCTTTTTCTAGTCTAACTAAGTAAGTCTCTTGTAACATGGAAATTTTCTCGTTTACCACTGCTTAANAGTAAGTCTCTTGTAATATGGAAATTTTCTCGTTTACCACTACTTAACTACTACAAACTACTACTACTACTACTACTGCTGCGATTATTATACATATTATTCGGTGTTTGTCTCATACTACTACATTGAAGAATGAATTAAATATTTTGTACTACAACTCTTAGATACAACAAGCTCTCATAAATATATTACATTCCGTGCATATATAAAATATATTTTTATTGTTTAAAAATGAATGAATGGGCTTAGCACTACTGAAAATGTCATTTATGACATGACAGACAGTGATGTGAGGAGAGAGAGAGATGATCGTGTGTGGCAGTATAAACCTATATAGATAATCGTATTACCTCAGAAAAAAGAGTCTTATTTGTCAATTTCTACATCTGACTCTGCAATCTATTGTGTTCCTTGAAGTTTTTCTGTGCCAAGCTATACGGCTTTTCAAACAATATATAATATTCTTTTATTCTAGTGATATATGTATTAAAGTAATACTACTATATATCTCCTTTGCACTAAAGTTATTAACTAATAGCTATATCTATGTACATCTGCTATGACACTACACCCTAAACAATAAAATGAACAATAGTCAAATAATATGGGAACCCTTCAAAAAAGGGCAACAATTGTGTATTGAAAATATACTCTCTTTTATAATATCTTTATACTTATGTTTTTGTGTGTACCTCACCTTGCTTCAATTGAAAAGTTTTAGACTGAGGAAAATCTCTTTACTAAAGTTCTATTTGGCAGCATTTGTTGTACCTCATAATAGATTTGTTGACTTTGTGTTCCATTCGTAACGGCAATTTCATTTCATATAGAGTTCAATTGAAGCAAACCTGAGGAACTCAAACTGTGACTGTGACTCATTGGAATGTTTTCTATATTTGATGAATAACTTGGTAATAACAGTCATAACATGAAAATGTTTTGTGCAATTTGCAAATCATGCTCTCTCTCTCTCCAGAAAAGGAAAATGAAGAGGACAAAAAATTTAAATGACTGTGTATTATATAACTCAATATAACTATAGTCGATTTACATAGTAGAGAGAGAAATTCAAAAAACATTCAAGGACTGGGAAAAAGAGACCAGAGACCATTAGTTTGAATTTCTTCTCAGCTATTATTTAAGCAGTGGAAGAAATGACCTGCATCAATAAAGCAAAGAACTAAAATTACTACTTTACAACGGAATTTAATCTAGAAAATGTTTTGTACAATTTGCAAATCATGCTCTCTCTCTCCAGAAAAGGAAAATGAAGAGGACAAAAAATTTAAATGACTGTGTATTATATAACTCAATATAACTATAGTCGATTTACATAGTAGAGAGAGAGAAATTCAAAAAACATTCAAGGACTGGGAAAAAACAGACCAGAAACCATTAGTTTGAATTTCTTCTCAGCTATTATTTAACAGTGGAAGAAATGACCTGCATCAATAAAGCAAAGAACTAAAATTACTACTTTACAACGGAATTTAATCTGTACAGTCTAAAAGTATTTTTATATTCAATTCAGAACAAAATCCTCTCTCTCTAGAATATTTTTATGTCTTTTTGTCGTGAGCCTATTATTCAAGTATAGAGAGAAAATAATATAAAGCCACAGCACGATTCTAAAAAGTTTTTGCGTCGATTGAGAATATTGAGAAAATCCTCAATGCCAGTTGTAGAAAATATACACCTGGGTACACAACTTGACAATTCTCCAATGGTTCAATAGTGAATTACAAACAACAGCTCATGTCCATCATTAGCTCTCGTGTGTTGTTAGTGGTGTCTTTTCAATTCCCAAAGGTACTATATTCACAACACATGTGTTTATCTGTTCAGGACACTTTAGATTTTTCTTCCTCTCTACTTTTACACCAAAAATGTAAAAATTGAATGAAATGAAAAGTGAGGAAGTATATATGTAGCGCTGTAAAAAAATTCACTATATATGTAAATGGAAGAGTGCTTGACATGACATGACACTTCATTTCGACACATAAAAACATGACATGAAAATGACAAGTTACAATTCAAAAGGTCATTCCAGTTGGTCACTCCTGAAGAAGAAATGATACGCCTCCCTTAACTTATTCAGAGTTTATCATCTGGAAGAAAATACATCTGTCAAGTCACAAAAGTTTGAAACATGTCAAAAAAAGGTTTGAATTGCAGCAATGCAACAAAGGCTATGTAAACCGTTATCACAAAATAGTAACTCTAAGCTAAACTTCATTCTTGCCACCACCTACCGTCCAAGATTTTCAACTTTTACTCTATGACTCTCAATCTTACTTCTTAGCTACCATCTAGAACTAGATGAATACAACATTTCTTCATTGTTGGCAACAATATAGCATCATTCCTTTGTTGTCCACTATGGTGAGTTGTGTTATGAGTTTGTTTAACTAAGCTTTGTTACATTTTACACTAGTATAAAGCTATTAAATTGATTAATTAGGCTTTACTTTACTATTATAGTAGCTTACCTTGAGCTTCTTATTTAGCACGTATGGTAATTGTATTGTTAAGAATTTTTATGTTGATTAACATGTATGTAAAGTGACAATATTTTTTCTATTGTTGTTTTAATTTCTCATTCATTCAAGTTTATGACAAGTTTTTGTTAAGATGACCTTTTATACTATCAAGTTCCAGGCAGTGGCAGAAAAGTGATAATCTAATTATGAAGAATAATGTCCTGTAAGATATATTTACAATATGATATTATGAATTAAGATTTGGCTCACCAGAAACAGTGGTTTTTATTACAGTGAATAATTTTAGTATCATTTTAAGCTTCAATCATAATTTTTATGTCCTCAATCTATTCAACCATGTTGTTAATCATATATGCGTGTTATAATAATACACAACAATGCAAGTATTAAATATATCTATTTGTACCTCAATCCAGTCTAGTCTAAAGTCTAACTTTGTAGGAGCAGTTAGCATATATATAAATTTATATCTGATTAATTCCGTGTATTGCACCATCATCACTAATATGCAGAAATGTGCAGATTTATTATACGACGTAAATAAACACAAATAAAAATCATGTCTCCTTGATTTGATTTCAGTGCTATGTGAGAGTTGAAGGAAATGAATGAATAAAACTTATTTTCGTTTTTTATGTACTTGTCAGTGTGTTCACACATGTTTTTAATATTTTTTGTTTAATATTTTTCAACAACTTGGTATTTATAATATACATATATATCTAGTTACAATTGTTACTTAGGTTTACATACATAGATATTTACAAAAATGTTGATATTGACTATACATATATATTTTATCAACACAAAAACGTGTAAGAGAGAATGCTGAACCGGTGTACTATAAGAGTTACACAATTTTTCAAAATCTTCATGAAGAGAGAATCCAGCCATGCAGGAAATCGCAACATAAGAGATTTTCATGAACTACTAATACTACATACGTACTATTCTATAAATAAATAAATGTTAACAGTTCAAGTATTAACGTACATAATAAAAAGACAATAAGAGAGCAAGTAAACAAATACACTTTTATAACTTTTGCTTTTTAGTACCCTACATTAAAATTTTATAAAGGTAAAAAGTAACTCACATAATAAAAACTTCATAATGTATTTTCTCTAATACATCGTAGTTAATTACACATTATAAAATATCCAAAGGTAACATAAAATCTAATAGAATAGGGGAGAAAAGTTTCCAAGACTTGTTGTGTAGTCCATAAGCATAATAAAATTTTGATATAAAGAAACAACAGGGAGACTCTTGCATTTAGTTTTATAGACACATTTTTCAAATATACTACAGAGTCTATATATACAGCTTATATGAAAATCAGTCGTTATAGCTCTCTGGACATTTTAGAAAAACGTGTTTATTTTCATGTTAGTCTTTGTGACAAGTTGAAGGGTTGAAAGTGTAATTAGAGACATGAGCAACCTATTCTTGAAATGAATTACTGACACGTGCATACTATTGAAGTATTCACATGCAAAATTAAAAACATGGTCCATATTTCTCGTCTTGAAAAATTTAGATTAACTCAATGAGATAACATGTACTATTTTATATTTCAGTTCTTTATAGTACTACATACAAAACACACTTTTGTTTACTTACTACCTAATTCAAATTCTAAACAGTAAGTAAGTGTAGTAGTGGTCAGACAAGTAATAATTTATTAGCATGCATTTAACACATTAACAATTTAGAGTATATAATATGGAGTTCAGGGGCAAATATTATATAACACAGATTACTTACTGATTACACTTTTACAATCTATACCACGACGACGACTACTACTTCTTGTACATTCCCTTATGTCTCATTGAGTTTTCATAAAAAAAGCTCATAATTTACTGCTTTGTCATTCATTTCATTCCACTTTAACGAATATGGAATATAACTAACACACTTGCCTAATTTTTTTCTGACCACAACTAATTCATATTAAATGTATAAGAGAGTCGTCGTCGTCGTCGATGTTGTTCTTGTTGTCGTGTGGGAGAGAGAGAGAGACATATCGCTTGAAGAATTCAACTTCAACCTCTTTTGATTATATAAACAAAATGAAATTGAAATGCAGAATGCAACAGTGCATATTATACACTTATATAAAATGTATATAATGGTCTCAGAAAAAAGGGCAAGTGAGTAGCGGCTCAACTGTTATACAAACTATATCTATATAATAATAATAATATATTAAAGTAGCAACATCTTATTTTCTATATACGGACAAGGATAAAATGTATTCACATACTTTTACTTAATAAAAACATTACATATCCTACTTCATTCACTAGTTTTTTATATAGTATGGCTTAATGTATCAGTTACTTAAATTATTTTTTAGACTGCTATATGTAGTTGTATACTATTTGACACCATTAATCGGCAACGAAGGCATTGAAATTTGAATGTGATTTTTAGATTCCTCCCTTTCCTTGTCTAAGGCCTTTGAAAAGAAGCAAAAATAAAAGAATTAGAGTTGAGGTTTTGTTTTGTGGCTTTTTTGAGAGAATATTATTGCACAATTTGGAAATAACACAAAATGTTGCACAATAATATCTAAATGTGCATAAAGATCAAAATGACGAATATGTACCATAAAATGCCTCAAGATACTTACTTTTTGATAGAGGAGCTCAAGTTCATCATGTAAATACTTGTTGAGCAATTGATCTAGTAATTCTTGACTTGAAAATATTTCTTTACTAGCTCTAATGCTCACCTGTCATATAAGAACAAAAAAATGGAACAATATGTTAATCTCTTGGTATATACTTAAAAACTTTTAAGATATGAAATATTGTTATATATATGTTTTTTTACATATGCTCCACCAGCATAAGTTGTGATGCAGACATTTACCCCTGTGGTATTGATATAAAAAATTAAGGCTACATTAAGGAGAGAGAACTCATCTCGTCATCATAAGAAATAATTACAAGGACTTACCCATTGTACAACCCAATGCAAGTATAGGAAAAGAGCTAACTGCTGAATAGCCCATTACTTTGACTGGATAAACTGTTTTGCAAAAAAAGAAAGAATGGAACATCTTTACAAAGTTGGAACAAGGACGCAAATATAATTAATGTACTTACGTGACCCCGGTATACTTGATAAAATAACAGGAGGCAAATGACTCTCTCCCCATCGTGTATAAGCATCCAGAATTGGAGCTGGTAATAAATACAAGCAACGAAATACTTGCCACACAATTCCATGAAGGCCAGATTTGTAACTGTATCTCACACTAGTCTCAAATTTCTTAATTACTTCTGGATCTCCTAAAGCTACTTCAGCATGAAAGCCATGCTCTGTACAGAAAAGGAAAAGATTTCAAAAAAATGTTACAAGTTTTCTCACTCTATACAAGATATATAAAAGATTCCCACAAGGAACTACATGAAATTGTAAATCCTCATTTGCATGTAATTTGAATATAACAAATTTTTGACTTACACATGATTACATAGTGTTTCTGACGGACGATCTGGCCAAGGAGTTGGTATTACCATTCTAATATAGTCGGGAATTTCGGTCTTGCCACAATTTTGCAATAATTTGTAGCATCCATTTGCAATGACGGCAGAAACACACTGAAGGAAATAAACATTTTTCTGACTGTCGGATTCGACGGATTTTATCAACTGGTAATACTGTCCAAGATGTAAATCCATCAGTATTATATGCTATATTATTAAAAATAATAATTATAAGTACATAAGTAATAACCAATTTCTAACTTTTTAACAACTTATTAATTTCACTCACAAAACGAACCTTTTGGTCTAAAACCTTTCCGAGTCTGAGCCAGGCGATATGCTTTTAGAGCCTTCCATGGAAAGTTATACCATGCATAAAGCCAATGAGCTAATGAGAATGGTTTGACTTCCGGTGTTTGAAGATTCGTCCATCCAGAGTCAGAAAGCGCTTCTAATAATTTCATATATGATACTCCATCTCCTACCATATGATGTAATTTCACAACAACTGCTGTTCTATTTCCAGTTAGTCTCACCAGCATAACTCCCCATAATGGATTTCCTGGCCTATATCCAGCAGCTACCCAAAAAGGAAGAAGTGTTTTGAGGTCTGTATCACTGTGGACTTTGTCCAGCTCAAATATAATTTCTTTAATCTATAATTAAGCATGAGGATAAAAAAAAGAAAACAAACAAATATAAAAAGACGTTTTAAATAATGTATGCTAATACAAGCAATATAAATTCAAGCACAATAATAGAATAGTAAGTAGGTGATTTAATGAATCAATTTACATTAGGGATAGTCACACATTATACATATTATATTCTATTCAAATAGACATGTGTATTGAATTGAGTAACAATATAATTGGATGATACAACTGACAAGTAGATTTTGTGATGATGTGTACACGAGACAAGTTGACTTTCTAACCTTTTTGCATGTACATCTATATCAATTTGATGCAGTAAGTAAGTAGCCATCGTCATCATCATTTTCTACTACTACTATTAATCTTTTAGCTAAAGAGTCAAGGTCAGGTCATTATAAGAATATATATTTTTTGTGTGTTATTCATTCAACAACAGGTTAAGAGAAGACAGTTTGATTAAAAATTTCACTCAATAAGCTACACAAACACATCTTTGTCAGCAGCTCTATTGTTTACATCTACACACTCCTGGCTTGTTGCGCAATTGACACCCTTAGCTACTTAGATAAGTTGACTTTATGTTTTCATCTATTACGTTCAATACTCATAATAATCTTTGTATTATTTTAATTTGTTTATTATTTTATATCAGCGTTTGTTTAACAAGAGATGAGATTTGATATGATGATGATGATTCCTTATTGTATTAATAATTATACCTGATAGCCTAACTAACCTTTATGCCAAAATTGTCAATAGCAGAAACATTTAAGAAGATGAGAGGTCCTGAGAATCATGTGACGGTCAAATAAGGTCAAATGTTTCTTATTGAAATCATTAGCTGCATAAGTGAGAGTGTTGTTTCAATTGCTATTCTGTGAGTAATCTTCGTATGCCGCGTGCCATTGTGAAATTTTATCTAACAACAACTCTTTATCTGAATGTTGAATCATTTACTAGACAAATTATTATTATTGTCTACATTCATCATTGCAATAAATTAGAAACTTGTAGATTCACAAATGTCTGCATTGTAAAAATTTGTGTATAAAAGGACTTAGGAAAATCACAAGTTACAAGGAATTTGCATGCAAAAGAAGCAAAAGAAATATATATATATATAATATGCATTTCTGTATGAATTTATCATCAAGATTTTCAAGATATTGATGTAATCTCTTCAAAGGTCAGTATGTAATGACAAGGATTTGACACTTTTTTTAGTTTTTATAACCTTGCATGACAAGATCAAGAAGAAGAAGAAGAAGCAATGTATGTAGTTTTCTAACATTTGAGGGATCAAACGGAAGTCAGATGAACATTGACTTTTGTCGGTTCTTTAACTACGTACAATTTTACGTAAAATATGAAGTTCTTTGATCTGATCTACAATGAATTTGTCTGTGAGAATTTTGTGAATGGTCACTATACAATTAGTAAAGTTACCTATTTCGCAATTTTTTGACTGTATATAGTGCATATGCATAGAAATATATGTGCATAGGTAAAGAGTTTCTTGCTACTAATCAGATTTAAGCCATTAAAAACTGTAAGCATTTTAGCATTGTATTATATATATGTGAGAGAATTGAGTGTGGTCTTTATACTTTATAATGCTCTCTTTATGGTATATATTGTATATAGACGTGGGAGAATGCTGATTTATATTATTATTACATTTGAGTCAAAATCTTTTTGCACCTTGACTCACAAACGTTGTTTTTAGAGTGCACGCTACATTGCGTTTTTCTCATATATAAAAGCTACAGGAGCCCATTTTGTACATTGTAATGTGTACAATAATTGCACAGTACATAGTGATGAATTTTTGCTAGAGATGAATCTTACAGATTTGTAAAGTAAATGTAATTGTAATCTCCTACTATTATATGAACTATACGTGCGTATTTTATGTTTTGTTGTTACTTCTTGGAAGTACAATTAAAAGGGTCATGCAATCATTTTATACTTTTACTTATACATCAACAACTTTTTTCAATGCTAGCTACTTGCTATCCGTTAAGGATTTAGTTTGTCCCATAAAGAATTTTACTAGTGGTTTAGAGATATCTCGGAAGTTGAGAGAAAAACTACTGATTACTATTAAATACCTTATAAGTTAAGGTAGTCAATTTTTAGTAGGAAAAATTTTAAGACTTTTTAATTGACACATATTTCTTGTTTGGCACATTATTGATTTTTTAGTACATCTAATTAGGCAAGCAGAACGTCAGCACCTCAAGTACAAGTCACCTAATACGTAATTAAAAGACATTAGAACCAACACTTAATAAAAATGCATCTCGTTAACCAACAACTGCATATAATGGACTTTTGTACCAAAAGCCAAGTAATGTTTTATATGAGAGTTTTGACACTTCCTGTTAAAATCTTGAAGCCATCAAAAAAGAAGCAATTAAAATAACAAGAGCTGACTTTGAATAGTATACAGATGAAAAGTATAAAAAACTTTAAAAACTTTCTTAGCCCTACCCAAAGACAATTAACAAACACGATGACGATAACATGAACAATAATATCCATTATCTAAATAATCTTCACCACATTCACATCATTTCTCGCAAAATATATCTCACACAAACCTCTCAAGATGTTTGAATATGAAATCACTCATGTTCAACAACAGGAAAGAACCTAAGGTATCACCCTTTTATCTTGTCATTGATGAAGCTTTAATTTGATGTTAAATAATATCAAAACAGATATAATAATATAACGCTCTTTTTAACACTTCTCTATCTCCTGTTCATTTAACTTTTTATATCGTAAAAACAAGCATATAGATATTTATATATATTATCCGCGTTTCTCTTTTGTAACCTCGACCAAACAACAAAACTAGCTGACCTCAGAGTATAATGCTCTCTTCTTAACTATATACAATTCTGCTTACTACCGCAGAGAGCCAAAAGTTAGTAATTAAGTAGTATACGTAACTTTTTAACTGACATGGACGCCGACGAAAAGTCAAGCCAATACGCATAAAAGGTAAAAGATGTTTGTAAAAATTGCAGGTTGCAATAATATCATTGAAAATTTTGTACAATAATATGTACGTAAGCCGTTTGATACAAAGTTTACATGCCGAATTCATGATTAAAGAAGTTTAGCATTTTGTATTTGAGATGCTTAAAAGAATATTCAAAGCTCTAGTTCACACAGGGCTCGACATAGAATAATATGAAAAACTGTAGGTACTTATACGATTATTGTGTATGAATATAAATTTATATTCAGTATGTTTTTGTTTACTATCATAAGCTCATTTATAATAATAATGGGTAGAAAATCCTCCTTAGTATAAAAAGTAAAGACTGTAGTGTATTGTGATTTGTGACTTGACACTTTTGGTCATATCTTAAATTAAAAAGTATGTAACTAATGACCTATTGAAAGGCACAGGAAATTTTCCATATAAATTTGTCTATTTTGGCGACTATATAGAATACAGATTTAACAGACAACAAAAGAAAAGTAGAAAAAATCTATGTCAGAATTTGCACTTTTGTAGGCTTCTCTCATTCATGCGTTTTTAAACTAACCTTGAGAACTTATGAAAAGTACATATATGTAATACATGATACAAAGACTCATTATATATTATCGTGACAGGTATTAATACATATATATGTTACTTTTTACACCGGTTTATTATTCTTCCTATAAGTATTTGTTTTTATATCTATTCACAGAGAAAAGATTGAAAATATCATCATATTTATATATGATTGATTGTATGGAAAATTTTAGAAATTAGGGAAAAACGCAATAAGACCAAGACGTGACGTGATATTGAGTATTGTCTTCACACTTGTTGAATTTCCACACCTCTATATCTGAGAAACACTTGGGACTCTCTCAGAGTATTGTGGCCAATTGTCAAGAAATGTCGCAAAAAAATAACAAGAGTCCATTAACTACAATGTAACAGCGTCTGTCTTTCTCATTGCAAAACTCAAGTTCATAATCACGTTTATATAACATCATATCTATGTATACCCAAGAAAGATATTGAAATCTTGAAAAAAGGGCGTACAACAGCAACAATATACATGGTACTTATGCACACTGACAATTCATTAAAAGATTCATAGCGTTGATTACATAATATATATTGTATATACAATATATTTGTTTAGCATAAAAGTGAATTGAGGAAAATAAAAAGTAAGGTGATGCACATACGTCAATTTCAGTCCGCTGCCAAAACCAATAGCCCAAGAAGCAAAAGGGTCGACATCTCATTCGAGCAAAATATGGTTTATCCAATATTCTTGCTGTAAATACTTCTCTTAAATGTTCTATAGATGCATTACCATCTAACACAATAGTACTAATGACACTTTTTCTTGCTTTATTATAATAGTCATCACTAATAAAAACTAAATCACGAGAAGTCAGTGATGACATTAAATCTTTTCTGAATAAATATGCTAGTAAATTGACAATAGTTCGCAGGATAGCGAGTGGTGTTAGGAACAGAAGTGATATTGGAATCACTATCACTATTATGACAATCCATAATATAAATGGAAGTATCATGATGACTAAGATTTTTTTAATTAAAGGTCACAACAATTACATAACTAAAAGACTCGTCTTCTTCTTCTTCTTCTTAAGTTCAAGTCTTATCTTGTACACGTTGAGTCAATGTGATATTTAGAATTACTGTGGCACAAATCAATTAAAGACACTTTTTCTTCCTTTAGTTTCGGTCTCATTTTTTAATTTATTCAGGGACATATAAAGGCACAAGGAACAAGGAGTGCAACAATACAAGATGTACTATAAGTATAGTACTTGTTGTTACAGATTGATAATCAGATCAATAACATCAGACGACATAATTTTTCTCACACTTGTCGTACATGACCCGAAGAACTGGACATTACACTACTATACATGAATAAAATGAGACACATTCTATGAAATTTGATGGTCGCACCTCTATATGTATAGACTACTACTTTCACTATATATATGAATGAGTATAGAATATATAATGATCAAAACTGTAACAAGATATAAAATTAAAAGAGAATAGTTTAGTTAGCCCTTTAGCTCTCTGTCTGAAATGAACTTCTACAGACAGCAGCAATCTACTTACTAAACTAGCTATACTCTTATAACTAAAAACAAAAGGTGCAAACTGCAAAGTCTTTAACACTGCACGTCTCTCAACAGTGAACCTTATTTTCTTACAATACAATAATAATAATCTCTGTGAGACAAACTCCTTTCAACAGTAACTCTTATTACTATATGGAGACTCTTGTATGAGTAAAGAAGTATTATAAATGAAGTTGTCTTGTACAGTATAAACCACTATATTATTATTACTACTAGTTTTGCTATTTCACTTTACATATCATTTCATTTTCATTAGAGTTCAGGTTTGCTTGCAATGCTCCAAGATAAAGGGGGTCAAATGAACAATGTTAAGTAACATCGACATCATAATAGTAATATTATATAGAGAGAAAAAATCTTGAGATTTTATACTCTCTGGTCTCTATCTATATATGCTCACATAGATAAATATTATGTGTGTGTTCTGTTGTTAGTAATGGACAGTACACAATTTAATATAATTCTTTTGCTGCACATTATTATTTATCAGTATATTCTCAAGACGTTACTAGCACTGTATTATATGTAAACTACAAGAATATACACCTTCCCTTATTCCTTGAGATTTTTTCTAAGTTAAAAAACTGCCGTGATGTTGAAATCACAGTTTTTTTTGTTCATGAATCTGGTCGTCACTGTGAGAAAGTCTTTTTTAATGACACTTGAACCTGAAACTACAACTTCAAGAAACTCGCTTTTTCGCCAAAACATTTTGCAAATTTTTTTGCAATGCATTATTTCTTATATGTACAAAACTATAGTAGCAGCTTCATGATTCATGAATCATCATCATATATGAATGTACATATAATGCAAATTGCTTTGTATGTGAATGAGAAAGAATTTTTAATAACTCTAGGAACAATTTCCTATAAAACTCGAGTTAAAGAGCTCTAAGAGTTGTTACAATTAAATAGCATATAGCATGTGCATAATGAGATTCAACAAGGAGATTATATCTATGTACACAGGTGCATTAGTAATGCAGAATTTTATCTACATAAAAAAATGAAACTTTAATTCTACTCTTGTGTATCTAGTATCACTAACTACTACCTGTATTACTCTAATAATAATGGGACACAGTTCAACTCCAAATTATAATGGTTTGCAATATGCACTTAAACTTGACAAGCTGATTCCATTAAAATCTCAAAAAAGTTGTATAGAATAAGAAGAACAACTATACAGTATAGAAAGGAACTATTAACTATAACATGTTTGTCAAGTTATATTGCGCTAATTAGCAAATATTATATAGTTAGTTAGTAGTACCATTGCCAATCTGAGAGTCAACATAACTGTGTCTTAGTTAGTGTTACAAAAACTCGAAAAACTTTTAGAGATTTTTTTTAGGTGACATGAATGCCGAATTTCAAAATCATTGTCAGGGGTTGCTTTCAGTCTCTTTTGCTATATACAACAATATATGTCAAATGTTGCAAGTAATAAAAGGTCGTGAGTGCTGCATTGAGAGAAGATAAAAAAAATTGCCACATCATTACATTATCAATCATATTTCCTCAGTTTTGGGATAAGTACCAGCTATACATACAACAACAATGAACATCAAATGCAAATGAATTAAAAGGATTGACTTTTACACACTATACTTTTCTGTCTCGTATATATATTGTCTACGTATATGTATTGTCTACGTATATGTATATTGTCGTGTGAGTATAATGTGAATATATGAAGTAATTTTGGTTGTTTATACATAATCATTATTACATTGTTGCATCTGTAAGGTTCATTACACTAAAAAAGCTATTTGTTTGATGATATAGAGAAAGAAGATGAAAAAAAAATCAATCAAGTAAGCAACAAGATGTTATTTCAAGTATTTTATCATGATATATAATGCATAATTTTCTATAACAATTTATTTCAATTAATTAATTAATGTGAATGACTTAATACATATTTGAACGTTGTTTATTTAGTTCGGCAAGCTGCCGTTCTCTTTCTACCATTCTTTTTCTTCTTAGAGATTCCTTTTCTGCAATCTGTTTCAATAAAATAATAAATAATAAGGTAAGAATTTTAACAAACAGAAGATTTCAATATGTCTCAATTATTTTAGTTTATTTATCTAAACCTTTTTTCATACCTGTTGTGGTGTAAGTGGTAGCCAGTAAATGCATGGAATAGCAGTAGTTTTTCTAAAAAGTTCATCTAAAGCCTTTCCAGTAGGCTCTGTAGCTTCTTTAGCATCTCTGCCTCGACGATCTATATATAATAGAATTTAGAAAAAAACAAAGAATTGATATAGTATTATCCTTAATTAAATTTTTTTTAAAATAAAATAATTAATACTAACCTGAACGTGGACTACGTGATCTTCTTCTATCTCGATCATGGCGTAAAGGTGAAGAGGAACGTTTTCTCTTTCTGTCACATTTCATACCTGTTGTGGTGTAAGTGGTAGCCAGTAAATGCATGGAATAGCAGTAGTTTTTCTAAAAAGTTCATCTAAAGCCTTTCCAGTAGGCTCTGTAGTTTCTTTAGCATCTCTGCCTCGACGATCTATATATAATAAAATTTAGGAAAAAGAAAGAAATTGATATAGTATTATCCTTAATTAATTTTTTTTGTTAAATAAAATAATTAATACTAACCTGAACGTGGACTACGTGATCTTCTTCTATCTCGATCATGGCGTAAAGGTGAAGAGGAACGTTTTCTCTTTCTGTCACGACTTTCTGATCGGGATGTTCTCCTTTTATTTCTTGGTGATCTTGATCTTGAAGATCTTTTGCCAACGTCCCATTCTCGAGTTGGTTGATTATGATTAGCATCTCCATGCTACAATTAATAATGAAAAATATAAATAAAACAAAACGAAATATAAAATTATTATTTTAAGAATAATACCTCTGATCTTTCATGTCTATTGCTTTTGTTGTTTTCTACAACTGGATGTTCGAAATCTCGATCTTGTGCTTTCATTTCTTCCAAATACTCTTCGGTTGTATAATCTACATGAAGACTTTTTGGATTAGATGCAGGCCATTTTACACCATGTAATGCTGCTCTAGTCTCAAATGCATCTTCTTCTTTCTCAAACTGAAAAAAAGAGAAAAATTACTTTAATCTATGTGGACAGACTGAACTGAAGGCTTCAGTTATATATACTTACCTTTGCAACACATTTTGATTTGATTCTATCTATCCAGATATCTTCAACAGTTCCTGTTCTCTGTAATAATTCTTTAAGTTGTGGTAAAGTATAAGGTCGCACCAAAGATGTAATAATTATAACATTTGACGGTGAATTTCTTGCAGGTGTGAGTTCTTTACTCAACTTCTTCTTCAGGCTGAGATAACTAATATCAATAAATATATATATATTAATTTACAAAAGTAAAATCACAATAATAAAGTAGTAGAACATACCTCATTAATTTGCACCACGTTAACTGTTCTTTGAACTACAAAGTTACTTGAACTATCACTTAATTCATCTGTATCTACTGGATCTAGTGATATTTTTCTAATTATTTCAACCTTTCTTTCTTCTAGCTTCTCAGAAGAAGGTTTTTCATCAACAGATAACCTCAACTCGGAGATTAATGGGCACCACGTTAACTGTTCTTTGAACTACAAAGTTACTTGAACTATCACTTAATTCATCTGTATCTACTGGATCTAGTGATATTTTTCTAATTATTTCAACCTTTCTTTCTTCTGGCTTCTCAGAAGAAGGTTTTTCATCAACAGATAACCTCAACTCGGAGGGAGCTACAGGAGCTGCATCCGGATAATACTCCTAGAAAAGAAATGAATTAAGGTAATTAATCAACATCTATTAAAAATGTACTATTTTTGTTACCTTTAAAATGTCAGAATTAATAATAGAGAGCTTTTTCATATTAGAATCAGCCCAATCTCTCTTATTATTTTGAACCATACATTTGTTCTTCATGTGAAGAATTCTTTTTGACCAGCTATATTTTTGTTGTTCACCTTTTTCTACTTTTTCATCTTCACCATAATCTAATGCTTCTTCATCCATTTCCATACTTTCTTCTTCATCTTCTGCTTGAATTGAACCAAGGCGTTTATTATTTCTTTTTGGAGATCTGTCAGGAGACTTTGTAATTGCAATAGGTTGAGAAATAAGCGTTGAAGATGAAGGTGGCTTAGACTCTGTTTCAAATCTACTAGTTCTCTTCAATTTACGAGCAGCAGCAGCAGTAACAATAACATTTTCTCTTTCTGGACTTTTAATTACTTCTTTCTTCTGTTCTTCTTTTTCTGGAGCTTTAATTGGTTCCTTTACAGATGGAGGTTTAATTGGACTAATTAATCTTCTTGTTTGATGCTCTTGTTCTTGCACATTTTCTTTACGTGGTGGTGATTTCATAGGTGATTTAGAAGGAGGAGGTTGTACAGAAGAAGGCTCAATTACAACTGCTGATTGTGGCTCAGTTCTTCTAGTTGACATTTTAATTGGCTCTTGGACTACAGGTTCTGATGGTGATTTTATAGGTGATTTAGAAGGAGAAGAAGGATGAGTTTGTTTTGGTGGTTCAATTACAGCCGATGGCTGTGACTCGGTTCTTCTAGTTGACATTTTAATTGTTGGCTCTTGCACTACAGGCTCTGGTGTTTTCTGACGTGGAGGAGCAGGTGGTGTAGAAGGACGAGGAGCTGGAGTCTCAACTACTTCTTGTACACTTTCTTTACGTGGTGATGATTTAATAGGTGATTTAGAAGGAGGAGGCTCAACTACTTCTTGTACATTTTCTTTTCTTGGTGATGATTTCATAGGTGATTTAGAAAGAGGAGGTTGTGCTGAAGGCTCCACTACTTCTTGTACACTTTCTTTTCTTGGTGATGATTTCATAGGTGATTTAGAAGGAGGAGATTGTGTTGGAGGTTCAATTACAGCCGGTTGTTGTTGTGACTCAGCTCTTCTAGTTGACATTTTAATTGGCTCTTGAATTATAGGTTCTGGTGTTTTCTGACGTGGAGCTGGAGGCTCAATTACAAACCGGTGGTTGTTGTGGCTCAGCTCTTCTAGTTGACATTTTAATTGGCTCTTGAATTATAGGTTCTGGTGTTTTCTGACGTGGAGGAGGAGGTGGAGTTTCAATTACAACCGGTGGTGGTGGTTGTGGCTCAACTTCTATATTATATAATCAAAAAGTATAAAAACATTACTTTTAATCATATAAAATATTGTTTACATATCATAATAGATAATATGCTTGTCAATTTTATTATGTAACATACCTTCATACATTCTTTTGACTACTTTTTGTGAATGAAATAGTTCTGCCTGTGAAGCAAAGTAGTCTCGAATAAAAGGATTTTGATCATCAACTTGATGTTGCACCTATTTTGTATAATACAATAAAGACACACACAAATACGATTGATTCGTTAATTGTATGATATCATATTATTGGTGCTTAAATTGTTAGCAACAAAAAATAGTGCTGTTTTATTAATAAAATTGATTATAAAATTAAACTTACAGATGCATTTGGTAGTAAATCTTCTCTTTCTGCATTCATTACTCCATCTTCACGCTGTTTTTCAATTTGTAAATGCTGTATAGAAATATAAATATACAAAGATAAATAATCAATTGATAATTTAGTAAATCAACCGGTTAAATTGAGTAACTAAATAAAGTACTTAGAATCAAAACAATAACAATCAAATGTAAACAACACTTGCCAATTTTAGGCGCTCTATAAGATCCTTTTTGCTTCCTGATTTGGACAATCCGCGAAATCCTAATTGTTCTTTAAGGTCGACAACCCTAAGGGAAGATAGATTAGAAATATCTATCTTCTTATCCATTTTGCTGTTGAATGTTTTTATCAAAATTTAAATAAATTCAACGTTTATTTTCAAAGATGCAAGCAAACATCATCAAAACTGAAAATTGACGCGTGAGCGATACTGCTGCTACCTGCCACAAATCTATGAAACTTCAAACGCCAAAATAATTCCATGAAAACTCTCCTTTGTTCATTACATGCAAGATGATGCTGAGGCCCAACAGAAAAATGCATGAATGAAAATTTTTTCATAGTGTGAAAACTTTTCACTGACAAAAGTTAGAAAAATTGATTTTAAAGACTAGAAAAGAGAAAAAGAAGAATTTGTGAAATTATCTATATAATATGCCTGTGATATGTAATTGAACCTACAATAAATAAGATTTTTGAAGATTAGTTATATAGTTTAGGGGTATTGTGATACAGCTAATTAAAATTTCTGACCTTCAGATTGCATTATTATTGAGATTACATTGTGCAATTTATTAAGTGGCAAAAAACATGTGGCCGAATTATGTAACCCATAATTATGTTCATTTATCATAAATTGTTTGTGGAGATGTAAAAAAAGTAGTACACATTAGATCATACATTTACTTTTTTACATAACTGGAAATTCATTTCAACATTCATAGATTTGAATGAGACAAAATATGGTAGAGAAGTAGAGAAGAAACAGATTTGAC